>JBBPFP011123562.1:0-11847 GCA_037974795.1 Kaempferia galanga | reverse complement strand
CATAAGTGACATATCTACCATATGCCTCAAAAGCTCTTTGAGCTCTAGGCTAGAGCTCTTAGCCTTGGCCAACTTCCTAGGTGACTCACTCATATTAACAAGACCAACCCGATGCACCTCTGGTGCCATTTGGTCTACAAACTTGACCTTTTTAATCTTAGACACCTTGTCCTTGGTTACTTTCTCTTTACCCTTAACCTTGGATGATACATTTTTGGTTAACTTCTCCTTGCCATAATTATATATCAACTTGAAATACATCTTCTTGGCCTTGGAGTGACTAGATCTACCAATTTTGGGTCTTTAACCATCCAAACACGTACTCGATCCTTTAAATTCAGGATTGAATATCTTAATGGATCTCTTTAACCAATCAAGCTTTTCCCTCAAAGCTTGATTTTCCAATTCTAGGTTCTTGATCCTAGAATCTACGTGCCCACCATGGACATTCATAGACCTATCAACCTTCCTAGGCATATGTCTCCCCTTCTTGGGATTAATGCCTAGGTTTTCAACTACTTTCCTCTTCTTAGGCAAAGTAGATTGTTTTTGGTTAGATCTAACCTTAACACATGATTTCCTAGGGTTATCTACCTTATTAATCCTATTCCTATCATTGTATCTAAATCCACAATTATGCATGTGTACATAATTTTCATCATTCCTAATTAACATGTAGGAATTTTTGTTCGGATTAAATACCAAGTTAGGGATTACCTTCCCTTTACCTTAGAAGCTCCTCCTTGACTTGAGCTCCTCTTCTTCTCCCACTTCTTCAAGTGCGCCAATTTCTTGAGCTCTCTCCTTTTTGGGCACTTGGTGTGGTAGTGACCATACTCACCACACTTGAAGCATCTTATATGCTTCTTCTCCTTCTTCTTCCTACAACTCACATTAGATTCACATTGAATCTACTTAAGTTTAGAAATTATCTTCTTTACCTTTTTGAGCACGGGGCACCTACTCTTGTAGTGTCCTATCCTACCACACTCAAAACACTTGATGTGACTCTTCTCGCTCTTCTTGGAAGTTAAGGTTGATGTTAGACTTTCCTCTTCTTCCTCCCTTGATGAGGTGGACGGTTCTACTTCTTCCTCAATTGAAAATACAGACACTTCTTCCTCCTCCGAAGATGTGGATGCTTCCACTTCTTTCTTCTCATTGGATATTGAACTCGTGTCAACATCCGATTGGTTCTTGTCCTTCTCTTGGACCAATGAGCCCTTCTCCTTGGGCTCCTCCACTTCTTGAACTCTTGTAGGCTCTTCATGAAGAACAACCATTTTGCTCCACAAGTCATGAACACACTTGTACTCACCTACCTGAGACATCACATTAAGAGATAATAAATTAACTAAATTTTTCATTACCTCTTTGTTCGCCTTCGATCACTCCTTTTGCTCCGAGATCGGCGTTGCTTCCCCTTTTTGTCTATCTGAATTTCGAAGGGTTTCTCTAAA
This sequence comes from Kaempferia galanga, assembly GCA_037974795.1. Taxonomy (NCBI): domain Eukaryota; kingdom Viridiplantae; phylum Streptophyta; class Magnoliopsida; order Zingiberales; family Zingiberaceae; genus Kaempferia; species Kaempferia galanga. Next base: position 10,387 of record JBBPFP011123562.1, on the reverse strand, counting down.
ACCATCCATTTGTTCTAATCCATTTGGAACTAAGTCTCAAAACTCTTCCTCCAATAGTTGAAGTCCTTACACTCGTATGGAGGTTGAATCCAGGTGTCCCATCCTAGCAGACCTTCTGACTCCATCGTCTTCCTCTAGCCGTGCTCCTTCCGGCGATGAGTTTGGTGAAGAGCGACATTGCTCTATACCACTTGTTGGACCTTTGACACCAGCTAGAGGGGTGAATAGCCGATCACCAAAATCGTTTGTCTTCCAATAAGGGTTAGTGCGCAAGTGGAACATCAAACAAAATAAGGAAACAAAACCCTAGAAGACAATAAAGAAAACACGCAAATCTAACATGTTTATGTAACGTGGTTCGGAGATATCTTATTCCTACTCCATGGCTGTCCGTAAGGTGGACGATCTGGATGACTCCCCGGTAAACTCCAGTTAGCTCAAGTAGATTCTTGTCGGTGGAGAAACCTCGTCACAAACTCTTGACCACTACCTTGGATAGCTAGAGCACTTGGTAGACTACTAATAGGGGTTAACCACCTCTATTTCACCAACCTTGCTCAAGCTTCTCGAGCTCTCTTAAATAGAGCTCGGGTGGAAACACCCAAGTGCGTTTTCTTGCCACCATTTCACTGATAATATATCAGTCGACTGACTTTCATGGAAATACGACCATTACACCTCCAACGGCTCGTTACCAGTCGACTGCTACAGTATCGGTCAACTGCTACCGTACCAGTCCAACTGCTACCGTGCCGGTCGATTGGTAAAATTCTAAATTTAGGATTTTCCTTCCCGAGTACATTTCTCTCAACACTCGTTCTCGCTTGACCAACCTAGACATAACCTTCTAGCATCCTCCATCAGCCTTGCATCCCTCGGATGCTTTCTATCCTTCATGCCTTGCCTTCAAGAGCTTTCTTCGGCCTTGGTCCTTGTTGTCGGGTCTTTCTTTGCCAAGTCACACTTGGCTTACACCGCCAAGGCTCCCCCTTGGACTTACACTGCCAAGACTCTACTTGGACTTTCCTCCTTTGCCAAGATCACACTTGGACTTTCCTGATTTTACTTATATCTTGCACACTCACAAGTATACATCAAATACAACAATAACCTAACTTAAACCTTTGCCCAAACATCAAAATCTAGGGTACCTAGATTGCTCCAATAGTAACATCAGGAAAGACTGACAAAACTCACAGTGAACTGAATTTCTATTAAACTGAAAGATAATTTAAGAAGGGAGATTGGGATCCTTTTATAAACCACATAGTAACCTATTGTACTAATCTATTCTCCTAAAATAGGATCTAAGTTTATTTATTATGACATTCAGAAACATAGTAATAAGTTTTATGAAGCTAACTGTTTTAAGAGTTAAAAACTACCGTTGATCTTCTATTGTTGAGCATAGGTGTCGAGTGGTCGGCCAAGGGGTGCCTTTGAAGGAGAACATTTAAATTTGGTGAATCTCATTTAAGGTTTAAAATCTCGAATTGTGCAGGAGTTTGGACATTTGATTGACATTATATTGTTTCAATATCATGCCTATGTTTCGGTATCGTGCCGATGTACAACACATAGCATATCGTGTCTCATTGAGGATAAATGACGAGGAGATTGCGTTGCTAGTGCTACTCCGCGTCATGGTGTGAGAGAAGAATGAAAAATCACGGTCATGCCGGCTGACAAGACTCAAGATTTTAATCCATTCCCCAAGGTCAACTGTGGGAGCCACACTCAACTTGGTTTTAAGGTTAGAAGCAGTGATTTCAACTAAATTAACAGCTTCATTCTTTAGAATGGTGAAATTTATACAGGAAGAGGTAGATCAGAGTTTGCAGGTGAATTTGGATCAACTGGAGTCAATTTGGAATCACACTTGGGGTGTATAACATAATGTGGCCAAATTGTGATGAGAATTTATAATTGAGGAGTTTGGAAAAGAGAATTGTAGGTTCACACTGAATAATGTATACGTTTCGAACTAACTAACTAAGGCTCTGACATATAAATTTAAACATTGCAGGTCAGAGATTTGGTGCTGACAATGCTAGATTTAAATCAGCCAACAGAATAGGGGAAGATGGTGCTCCACTGGGAAGGTCATATTGCGTGAGAGTGAAAGTTTGGTCTGGTACTTTCAAGTTGGAGATAATGGAAGAAAAGGATATTCCAAGGAGCTGGAATCTTGCCAACTTGATGAAGTTCTACATCTAGGGTCCATTGAGTTTTAGGCCGCAAGTTGAACTTTGTTCTTGAAAAGGTTTTCTTTTCTAAATTCCTAAGTGTAAACTTGAGAAAGGCTTGCAAAATATAGATTTTATATGGTAAAGAAATATAATCAAATTTAGCACTTAAATAGGTTGATCGTTTCCTTTTTTAATTAAAGGTGTTCCTTGCCTAGTAGGAGTAGGGACTAAATTGACTAATAAACAATTTTTAAGGTAACTGTTAAATCTAGCAAAACATGATAGAATTCAGCCACAAAATTATAAGGATTTCACTTTACGTGTCATTGAATCATTCTCTATGCAACATATTTTGGGTCGTATATTACCTCAGTTATACAACTTAACAAACTAAAAGACCACTTATTCATTAGGGCTTCCAACTTCCAACCTCCTTAGCCTAGCACATCTCTCGAATCACCTCCATTCACTAATCTGAATTTTGATAAGTGAATGAGGGAATGAATGTTGAAAATGTTATAGATTACTGTTTGCAACAATATAATACTGATGAGAAAGTAGAAGTAAGAAGAACACGAGGAATAGGACATTTGGAAAATGTTTACCTCCATGTGAGAGGGTGGAGAAGGTTTCAACAATCACAGGGAGGGAAGGTTCTGTTTAAGAGGAGAAATGACTATGGAATAGTAGCCCCCAATTTTCTAACCCTAGCTTAGGGAAAATATTGTAGGTTTGGTCGGGTCCCAGACTTTGGGAGAAATTAAACTAGTGAAAAAAATCCTTGTTATTCTTGAGATTATGAGGTGCCCTTTGATAATCTTAAAATAACGGGGATGCCTTTGATCTTAATCGGTATTAAGCTCGCTGATATGATTTTTACCCATTTCTATTTATTGTAGGATAAATTGCTAGAATATAGCTTAAACTTTGAAGCCTATAACAAGTATTATCACACCAAGAATTGTAACAAATACATAAAGTAAATTGTGACAGTGATAGTCACTTGTTGACTAACTGTTCAAACAACTAGGTTGAGTAACACATGACGTTTGTGTGAGTCTGTTTCACATCAAACGTCATCTAAGACTATATATTCATTTCTATTTTTTTTCTAAATTCCAGGATTTAATTAGATATGCCACTTCTGGATGTTAAATTGTAATCCTACATGATGTGGTCTCATGAATGTAACACGTACAAAATTATGATGTTTGGGCGAGATGTTAGCATCATCGTTGGGTTGACAACATAGATTGCCCCTCCATTCAACTATATGAAAATCTACATCATTAGTAATATTCAAATCTGATGGTGTCCTTTTCGTTTGCGCGGGCTCCTCCTCTCTAGAAACCTCGTGTGATGCTGCAATTGTCTCCCATTTAGTCAAAGTCTGGTGGCTCTACTGGCATGACCACTCCGACACTCAAGTTGATTTAAGAATAGAACTCGTAGACGCAAGAGAAAGAAGAAGAAGGAATGAAAGTGTTAGAGAATTAGGGTTTAGTGGAGAAGAGTTGCCTCCACCTACGCGAAGAAAACCATCTTTTCCTCACTTACCTCCGTCCATCTTTATATAGCCCTCCTGAAGGGAATCTCCACGTAGTACGTTGTCGGGCTGTTGGCGGCCAAGGGCGACAATCATTAGACCGTACACTGATAATGTTTGGTTGTTTGCAGGCAGATTATTGAGCCGTTGGGAGTTGTCAGAGGTTGAGACTGAGTTTTATGGGTTTCTCGAATACTGTAGCATCTCAAGTAGTGTAGCATCCCGAGTATTGTAGTAACCTTGTTATTGTAACTCCTCTGTTACTACAGCTCCGTGCATATTGTAGCTTTCCGGTTACTGCAGCATTCCGAGAACTCTAGTTTCTTGTGTAAGTTACTGCACCATTCCGAGACCATAGTTTCTTGAGTCCTGTAGCTTTCTAGATACTGTAGCATCTTGAGAACTGTAGTTTCTTGAGCACTGTAGCTTTCTGTAGTAACATGCGCACTGTAGCTTCTGCAGCTTTCTGGTTATTGTAGCATCCCGAGCATTGCAGCTTTCTGGTTGTTGTAGCATCGCGAAGTCTGTTGCTCGGGAAAGATGACCAGTGGGTCAGGTTGCTCGCGAAACGACTTGAGGTGCTCGGGAATGACTCCAGATACCATCAAAATCCATTAATTCATTTTTTATTATGTTCAGAGTTTTCTTTAGTCCCTGTATATCCTTACGCCTTAAATTTTAAATAATTTAACTTCTCTAGCTATATAATCCATTGGTCTTCTTTGAACCATCTTAGCCTATTTTCTTTTATATTACCAGTATTGGAGCTAAACCAAATTGCTGCCGATTAGATTTCTTTTAAGTTTACAATGACCATAATTGTTACTATTTTAAAATTTGGTATATATGTTTTATTGAGATTCTTGATTTTGACCATATTAACAACAAATTTCAAAGCTTGGGTCCTTTTTGCAATTGACCCTCTATTCTGTTTGCACGCATCAGGAAGATTGGCTACTTTTACCACCTGATGCACCCTACAAGGGATGTTCATTGAAGATAAAATCCTTGTTTTTTTTTTGAAATGTTTGATATGATGGTGTCACATCTGTCCACAGAAATTTTCCTCAGGGGACCATCAGCGATATGGTGGAGGATGTCTCCGAAGGCATCTCGTTTGTGTGCAGAAATGCTGAGTGTTATGGTTGTGATCCAAACAGGTAAAAGGATCTTTTTCTTATAACAATTTGTAAAATGTTTAATGTCTGTGCAATAAAATTAGAGTATCCTTTTGAATGAGGACTTGATCCGAAGTCTAGGGAAGAATGAAATACATTAAATACTCATACATGTTGAACTTTTGTAGGCAACCTTTTCAAGGTAGTTCACCACAAATGCTTTTCTCTAATGGTTTGTCACTGTTGAAATACAAATGTGAAGGGATCTCCTGTCTTAATATTTGAAATGTATATAACTTGAAATATATATTACTACATGTTAAATCATAGGAGGGACTAAAATATTTCTCATTTTTTTGGTTGAAGAGGAACAGACAAAGAGTCTAAGCGGTCAACTTAAGTGCAATGCACGCATGGACATAGATACCATGTGTATTGAAGATATCAATGTGCCTATAGTTTTCTTTAATCTGTTGCTTATGGTCTAACCAAGATGACATTAAAGGCTTGATAATTTGACAGTTTCTATATTATTCTTATATCCCTCCTTTACCAATTTGGAATAGTTTTTATATTGTTTTGTAATATTTTACTCATTTTTTACTTGCAGGATTTATTTGATGGGACAATCTGCTGGCGCACATATTGCTGCTTGTACTATTTTGAACCAGACAATAAAAGAAAGTGGAGAAAAAGAGAGCATTACATGGTCCGTCTCACAAATAAAAGCATACTTTGGAATATCTGGCGGGCAAGTTTTCTCTTGTTTATACATGGATATTGCTACCTTAAATATGTCTTCTAGGCTTGCAACAATAGCTACTACTGGTATTTTGCTTTGATTTTTAGCTTTAAGCATGCATATTTTAGGTTGTCTTGATTTTGTGTTTATGTCAATTCATAGTGTTTAAGATGGGTATTTTGTTCATAGATTGTGGCCTATTTAGTTGATGTACCTTTGATTGTCTGAATGGTAATTATACAGAAAAAATATAGAACAAAGAATAGCTATTTATTTCCTTGGTTTTCATAGGTCAACTGGCCTGCACTGAATGGTATAAAGTTTGCTAGGAATAGACTCTACTTAAAATATAGAAGTTGACCTTCAGTACTAAAACCATGAGACACTAAATTGGTTGCTAGATGTCATATAGTCCAAAGTTGCAGATCAACACAAATGAGGCAACAGACAATTGCTACGCAAAGGCTCTAGCTGTCCAACAGAATCCCAGCAGAATGATTCAATATCTGACATGCCACCCACAAACCTGACATCAGTCATGGCCAACTCGTGAAGAAATTCTATAGCTAAGCCTCTTCTTATTTTGCTCAAGTTTTGGCTTGGGCATAGGAGAGAGGACACCCATATTGAGGCGTTTGTCTTCAATTTTTTTTTCTTTGTTGTTTGTAAATTTTATCTTTTGGATGAATTTGTTAATGTTTTGAAGGGTATCCTTGGCACAACGGTAAAATTGCTGCCGTGTGACCTAATGGTCATTTGAGTCATGTAAACAACCTCTTGCAATGTAGAATAAGGCTACGTACAATAAACATTTCCCTAAGATCCCGTATTAATGAGAGCTTCGTATACTGGGCTACTCGTAATGGGTTTGTTAATGTTTTGGGGAAATTGCCCATAAATGTGATCTTGGACTCATTCAAACACTAAGGCTACGTTTGATATCTAAATTTTTTATTTTTTATATTTTTGTTCTTAGTTCGTAAAAAATAGTTTGAGAAAAATTTCAAAATTGGTATATTGAAATTGAAAATAAAAAATTAAAATTGTTAGATGATTCAAATTTATTCGTTATCTGGTTTAACTTACTAAATGTATATTTTATATTCATTATAATTACAATTAAATTTATCAATAATATGGAATAATGTTTTGATTACTATACAAATCTATTTAGAGAAAGTTAACTGAATCATCCATAAACTATAGAACATACAAATACAAGTGTAGCCAGAACAAGACAAAAGGAAAATAAAACTTATTAAATTCAACTATTTACATTAATTCCCATGTGACTGTAAATTAAGTACATTCTTATCATGCTAGATCATTGGGTTTAGGATGACCAATCTTAAACTATGGTAAGTTATGCATGTTGTCTTTTTCATTGATAATCTTCTCGTTGTTACCTTCAAGGTATTATAGGCCCTCAATACATGGTAATTCTGGATGAAATTTACTATGTTACTTCCCTTCCATTTGAGTTGTCTACTTTCAAATGAATATGACTAGTAAATTAATTGCCAATAATGTTAACATTTTAAACATGTTAAAGAGAAATATATAACAATCATCTCAATGAGCTAACTATAAATTATACAATTAATGTGACTAATCTATTTATGTATCTAAATTCAACTATGATAATTTAATATAAATAACTAATTTTGTTAATCAGCTATTAATTTTAATTTTAATTAATATTAGTTTATAATAAAATAGTCTGTTTATAACTTAGGGTCTCACGCTCTATAAGCGGGGAGGTGGTGCACTGATATTGAAGAACCAGTGCACTTGTCTTGAAGAGCAAGTGCGTCAAACATGAAAGTAATGGGGCACTTGATATTGAAACAAAAGGGGGTGCTCCAGGTACTAAAAAATGGGTGCATCTCTAAAATGGTGACCTGTTATTATGAAACGGGTGCACCTGGTATTTGAAAATGGATGCATTTGGTATTTAAGAATAGGTGTACCCAAACACCATTCTTGGAGAGTTCCATTCAGGGAGTTACCCCCAAATTTTGTTCATTGTGACCCTCGCACTTGCATGCCTCAGTCTTATCCCCAGCCCATGTTGACGTGCTTCATCTGGGAACACCAACAACAGAAAGAAAACTCTTGCCGAAGCATTTCCATCTTTGCCTCCTCTAGCATCCCCAAGTTGTGCTCCCCTCTTCGTTCTTATTCACTTCGAGAGTCAAAGCTTTCCTACAAACCCTTCTCTGCTTTTCCTCCCTCATGTTGTGCCAGTATGGTAATAGAGTTGGTATCGTCAGGTACCATCATGGTTTCAGTTGTTGCATCTCATCTCTTCATGCCAACAAGTTTTGGTTTCGGTGGGCCGGTGGAACAATAAGTTCGTCCATGCTGATTGAACTGACTCTTGATTTCAACCATGACTGTAAGTCTACAACAAATGTAAACTTTCCTGTTTGAGAGATCTGATGTAGTGAAAAATATCATGCAAATACATGATCTTGCTTCCCTCTTTGTAAACAGGCTTTTGTCTTACAAAAGCCTTTGAAACTGCATCATTAGAAAGGCTATGATAATGAAGCATTTTTAAGGACCGGAACCGACTTTGCATTCTAGAAATTAAACTTTCCAGAGTGTGATTACTGATGAGAGAGCATAGGTTGTGATATCCCTTTCCAACTGTTAACCAGAATGAACTTTTTGTCTAGTTTAAGCTTTTGGAATAAATGACCATCCAATCAAATTTAGTATGGCACAGGTGGAGTTCTTATGAAACAATATATCTCAAATTAAGTTTATTCCTTACACAGTCCATCCAGCGTGTGTGAGGGAAAACACATATTTAAATTAGACCCTTTCTTAACAGCTTAAATTTCTTAAGTAAATTCTCACTCAATCAAACTTGATAGCACTCAGCTCATACTTTTGCAGGACATTCAGTTAAAAAGCCTGCCGTTAGGTTTCTTAGTTAATATCTAATCTTCGATAGAATCATTTAAGAACATGTCTACTTTGCATACTAAAAGATTTCCATTGGCAGGTACAATTTGCTCGAATTGGTGGATCATTTCCATAGGCGTGGTCTGTACCGGTCTCTATTCTTAAGGTATCCTTTTTTTAAGTGGCTTGGCCATTCTGTCATTGTTGTTCTTGTAAAATTTTGTACTTTGGATTCTTCATTGGTGAGAGTGATACATATCCTTTTTAAAATTCTCTGTTTCAGCATAATGGAAGGCGAGCAATCCTTGTGGCAATTTTCTCCTGAGATTCTAATCCAGGATCCTAGCATTAAACATGCCATAGCTTTGATGCCTCCAGTCATCCTGTTTCATGGAACAAATGATAAATCTATACCATCAAATTCCAGGTTGGTTTAAATCAATTACTAGGATAATATAATTTATGCCTCTTCTGATGTTACACTTGAGTTGAAGTCTTGATTAGGAGAAAACCACAGTCGTTATATCAGATCTTGCTCTGATTGTCTTAAGGGTAACAACTTGCATTTCTTTCCCTATAATTTTAGGGGAATGATTAAATTTTTTTGTTAGTTTTCTACATTTTTAACACCCTAAATTGATCCTTACCTTTGCTAGTGACCAAATTCACTGAGCACGTGATTACCTGATTGACAATTCATTGTGTCAACCGTTAGATTATATGAAAAAAATGCTAGACAATGCATGCTGCTTATCCAAATCTTCACTTATTGACCAAGATAGAGCATAAAGAAATAACGATGAAAGATTTATTTATTAAAGAAAATATAAAATTGTCTTCAAGTACATATGAAGCAAGTAGTAAAAACATTAGGCAGAATATAACCATAACTATTATATCTGATCTTGTTCTGATTTTGTCTAAACTATAGGTTTTAGGGGAATGCTTAAAGAATATTTTTGTTGGCTTCCTACTTTTTTCATGCCCCAAACAATCTTTGGTCACGACCTGAATTCACTTAGCACATGATCTTGTGCATGAAAATAAGGAACACTGTAATAATATCATAAATCACATAATAATAACCATAACTATATCACTTCCATAACTCTATTCATAGATTTGTTAATGTCACATTATATTTTGCCATTTTAGATTGAGCATGAGATCTGTAGGTTTTCTCTTGTACTCAAACACTACAGGGTGGTACACTGAGTTCCTGCATGCATGAGTAACAACTTTTTTTATAGTCCAAAAATGTAGGCTCATGGCGATCGGTCCAAGTGTGCTATTGGCATAATGCTTATCTGCTAACCTGGGTCCATAGCAATCATCACATGAAGTTCTACCATGTGCGTGTTATAAACACATTCACTCTACACTAGAGTTATTATATTTATTGTTAATTCAACATAAATATCACTTATGGTTATGTTTCTCATGGTATGGAAGTGTTATCTATTCATATGATAAACAAGATAAACATGACACCTAAACAGATCGTCTAACAATGACCAAAAGCATAATTCACAGTTAATAGAAACATTCAATATTATCAAGGATGCACAATCTGACATCTCAATGCATGCATGAAGAATAAGCAAATAAATTTGGACTTTCATCTCAAATGAAATGGAAGACCTCTTTTAGTATGCCTTCTCTACTAAGGTGGCTGCCACCTAATAAAAAATACAGGCGAAACCAAACCTAATAAAATGATCCTCAAGCAAAATTTCAATATTCAGGTAACAGCCACATTTTACAAAATCAACTTGAAACACAAAGCTGGGTTCCTTTAGGCATGTTTATCATTATTCTGTAACCCAATCTTGCAGTTGTATAAGTAGCCTGGCTAAGTAAACCAGTTGACCGCCCTGTT
>JBBPFP011123455.1:0-11847 GCA_037974795.1 Kaempferia galanga | reverse complement strand
GTAACTTTTCCGTGTCGTAGAATAGTTTTTACAGCAATGCGCAAGAGAGAAAGTTCTTTAAATTGATGAGATGAAGCTGCTGGTTGAAGCTATTTATAAAGGCCCTTCCGGGCACCCGGACCTGGTTCGGGCACCCCCATAGCACTGACGTAGTGCACCCTCGTTGAAACTCTATCTCGAGAGTTTTATCCACCTCAGGGCACCCAGACCGGTCCGGGCTCCTAGATCACTGATGTGTGAGGGCCAACCATCGTGTGCCACCTCAGTAGGGCATCTTCTGTGTTCGAAGCCTCCCGAGCACTCAGATTGTCTGGACGCATGAACCAGGTTCAGGCACCTGAGCTTGATTTTTTCAGTTTTTGATTTTCAACATGAAAAAGTTAGTACAACAAATATAACCTACAAAATAGAGTTAGTACAATATATAAAGTGAGTAGTAGTATATGACAATCTTCAGACTGTCCGGTCTAGAGTTTGAATTTTACTGAAACCCTAGGTTGGACCGACAGTTATAATTCCCTCGACCAGGAACGCATCCTCACCAAGTTACTATCCTCCGGTGACTTACCTTACTAACCAGTTACCAACTTCCTTAACCGGGTCCTTGACCCACCAGGGCTTCCAACTAGATCTCAACCAATCTGAACTTCAGCTAGTTGTCAACCCAACTGGACTTCTTTCTGCCAAGTCTCAACCAACCTAGACTTCGTGCCAGCTATCAACCTCGTTAGACTGGTGTCTGGTTCTTTAGACATTATCAAGTTTATTCTGTACACTTAATAAAAATGTTAGATCACATAACAGCTAACTTTAACCATTTGTCATTGATCAATACTAAGTTAGATCATTTGTGCTAACTGCACTAATAAAAATCTGTCTCTATATTTAGCATGGAATATACATGTCATTGCTGATTAACGATGGAGTTTAATATTCTCTAGCAAAAATCATCAGCGATGCAAATCTAAATGACAGAGTATGATCCATCACGAATTGCATTTAGTGATGGATTGGCGACAGAATAAGTCCATCGCTAAATGCTGGATTTTCTATTGTGAAACTCTTTTCATCATGCTAAATAAACAATGAAAATTTTAAAATGAACAAACAAGTTTATATTATCAAGCTCAATGTATAACCAAGCAAACAAGTTTAAAATGTAAAAGTTTCAAACAAGCTTGAATTGAGAGCTCAATATCATTTAATCTAACCAAGCTCAAATCAAGCTTAAGCTCACAGAAAATAAACCAAACCAAGCTTGAACAATCATTTCAACAACTTAGTTTATTTTAGGTTCAGCTTGGCTTGGTTTCCTTATCAAACAAGCTTAAATACCAAAAATTTTGGCTCGGCTTGACTTGTTTATAATCTCTAGGTGCTCTTTTTCCAACAATGAAAAAAAAGAAAGAAAGAGAGATTGTGGTGGTATGTAGGGCTTTAAAAGAACTGATTTGTTTGTGAACAAGTTTGATATTTGACTTAATAAAAGCTTATTTATGTTTATTCAATACACACAAGATCAATTACATAACAAGCTTAAACAACTTGTTAAGTTAAACAAACAAGCTTGAACACATATATGTTCAACTCGTTAATATTCATGAACAATATTCATAAACAACATTTGTGAATAATATTTGTAAACCATGTTCATCAATGAAATTCTTATCAACATGCTAAATAAACATAGAAATTTTTAAAATGAGCAAACAAGTTTGTATTATCAAGCTCAACAATCAATCAAACAAACTTAAAATGTAAAAGTTTAAAACAATCAAACAAACTTGAATTGAGAGCTCAATAACATTCGAACCAAACTTAAGCTCATAAAAAATAAACCAAGCCAAGTTTGAACAATCATTTCAACAACTTGGTTCATTTTACATTCAACATGACTTGACTTGGTTACCTTATTAAATAAGCTTGAACACCATAAAGTTTGGCTCGGCTTGACTTGTTTATAGCCCATAGGTGCTATTTTTCCAACAATGAAAAAAAACAAAGAGAGAGAGAGATTGTGGTGGATGTCGGGCTGTAAATGAATTAAATGTTCATGAGCAAGCTTGATATTCAACTTGATAAGAGCTTGTTTATTTTCGTTCAATACGCATAAGATCAATTAAATAATAAGCTTGAATAAATTGTTAAACTAAACAAATAAGTTTGAACACATATACGTTTAACTCATTCATGTTTGTGAACAATATTCGTGAACAATGTTCGTGAATAACATTCACAAACCATATTCATTAATAATGTTCACGAACCATGTTCATTAATAAAACTCTTATCAACAAACTAAATAAATAAATAAACATTTAAAAAGAATAAACAAGTTTAAATTATCAAGCTCAATAATCAATCAAATAAATAAAAATTTCAAATAAGCAAACAATTAAACTTGAATTGAGAGATCGATAACATCTTAAACGAACCTACCTCAAGCCAAGCTTTAACCAAACTCAAGTTCATAAAAGATAAATTAATCCAAACTTGAACATTTCAATTGCTTGGTACATTTCAGATTCGGCTTAGTTTGATTTGATTATCTTATCAAAAAACTATCTTAAATATTTTAAAATTTGACTTAAGTTATGTAGCCCAGTGGAATGTTTCAAGTGAAGAACAGATGTGAGAGAAGTTAAATGCTATTGTAAGCAGTGATCGATTTGCCTTTGCCGTACACAAGGAGAGAAGAGGAGCCATGGCCATGACGTACAATGTACAATGCACAATGCCCCCAGTACGCCAGTCACTGTGTGCTTGAGCCTCCATGCCCAGCCTCGCTGGCAGTGCACGGTGTGTTTGACCCTTTGCTACCAATGGACGGAGGCAAAGCAGTCCACATGATTGATTGTGGGTGGAGGAGGGCCATCAAATGCCTCGCATCAGCCATGGTTAGATCTGACAGTAGAGCATCGCTTTTTGTAGGGTAAGTCATCGGCTTACAAAGTGCGATGGATCAGTCAAACAGACATTCTGCTCTGTTTTTTTTCCCTTTTGTTTTATACTTCATTACTATATTTTAGTAATCCCATTCCATGCTTCAGGAGTACCTTTTTTCTTAATGTTTTAAATCCTCGAAGGTTAAAAAAACAAAAATAAAAAACAATACCTCTAATAATCTTCTTGGTTTTCCTCATCTTGTTCCCTCATTTTGGTTACCCATTGCGATAAGTTTCTCACAGTGGTTGTCAAAGAGACGGATCTTAAATAGGACTATCTTGTACTTCAATCCAATAAAACAAAAGCTTACCTTTTCCACACCCAAAGCCGTCTCTAGTCGTTGCAATTTCTTACATGCTCGATTGAATAAAACTTTCAATGATAGTTGAGAGAGATTTCTTTCGCTCTCCTTATACTTTCTACAAGGCCAATTAACAAAGATCTACCCTCATTCATAAGGACTTTTCTTACCTAAGAACACACTAAAAGTAACTTGTACCTTGCCTCTTGATCCTAGATATCCACCCTCGAATCCCGAAAAGACCTTCACCCCACGTGCTCAAAGGATCAAAACCACACTAAATATAAAAAAACACTTAGAATTGTCAAACACAAGCAACCCAGATTCCATCACCATCTATCTTAATTCTCTTTATTAGTGATAATTTTATTTTTGCACACACACTTTACCAATTTCCAAATTATCCCCTAAAGTTTTAAAACCGTTACTTTCCTTGTGTCAATTTTGAAAAAGCAGAGAGAGTCAAAGAAGTAGGAGAGAAAGAGACTCATCTAACTTCAAAAAAAAGAAAAGAAGAAGGGGTAAACTGAAAATGTTCCACATATTAAAATAAGACGGCAACGGATCAACCACGCTTTTTCAAAAACCAACTAGTATATTTTTATTATTTTATCTTGCAGAAGCTTCTCATTTTTGTTCTCAAACTGTGGCTCTTCTTCCACTCGTCAATGGGGAAGGAGACCGAGAGCGATCGCAAAGAGCTCGGTCCTCAGATCTGCTTTCTGGTTCTCTTCGAATATTTGGTGCCCTCACCGGCCATCGCATTGCTGATTGCCGCCCGCTTCGCCCTGGCCTTTTGGTGAGTCAACGTCTGAATTCAATCCGCTTGCATCACTGACATCGATCGATCTCTGAAATCCACTTGCCGATTGCTTTGCAGAAGTTGGTATCGGGTGAGGTTATCGCCCTGCATTTAGCTGCCGAAGGATGGAGAGCTGAAGCCGAGATCGAAGATGTTCATGGCGGCGCGATGGAGGAGCGAGAAGAGCAAGACCAAAGCTGTGTTCCAACTGCGGTTCAGTGCGACTCAGGTCAGTGTCGCATTGGCCGGAAATAAACAAAAATGTGATCTTTTAGAGAGTTTTTTTTACCGAGGGTAATGGATTTTGCCGTGCCGTTACATTTTGGTAGGTGCAACCCACGGGACGGGAGGCGGTGACGGTGACCGTGATACCAGCAGACGCCGGCCGGCCGACGGCAAGATCGGAGAGGGTATCCGTGGTGGAGGGGGCCTGCGACTGGGTGAATCCGGTTTTCGTGTCGGCTAAGCTTGTCCGGAATCCAAAGACGGGAAAGATGGATGAGAAAGTCTACAGATTTGTGGTTTCCGATGCTGTATGAAAGATTCTTGCTTTTGGTTGTGTACTGTGTGGAATCCACGACAATTAGTTTGGGAAATCGTTTGCAGGGATCGAGCAAAGCCGAAATTTTGGGGGAGGCAAGCATCAACCTAGCAGATTATACTGATGTTTTCAGGCCATCCTCTGTCGTTCTTCCTCTGAAGGGATCGAACACTGGAGCTTCTTTACGTGTGAGCATTGAAACTTTAAGAATTGACGAGCATTGATTTTTAGTGCCCTTGCTCGCCATAATGCAGAATAACTCAAATCACAAGTTTTCTCTCGTGCTGTCAGTCTCTTCAATGTTCAAACCCATTTTTTATCTTTATAATTTTCTCAATTCATATTGTTACTACACAAAAGCGAAAAAGGAATAGGAATAAGATCATGCATTGCCCGTGAAGCAAGCATTTAGTTCTAACTGTGTGTGCGCGTGTGTCTGAACAAGCATTGAGTTATGACTGCATTTCCTGATCATTTGTCTCTTGCTCAAAATGACAGATAACCATCCAGAGGCTGCAGGGTGATGATGAAGGAAGGTATCTTCTTTTCAATACTAGTGGGGTTGGAGGAATACACTTTGTAGGGGTTGATTTGGCTTATCATTAATCTCCTTTTTTACAGGGAAGGAAACGATATTGAAGAAGCGACCATGAAGCGACAAAGAAGAACATTGGAGTCTCAGTTAAGCAAGCGTGATGATGAGGTGAACTGCTTCAACTTCTTTTTTTATGTGTTTATTTGAACAAAACTTTTTCCTTGAGATTGTTATAGCTATGGGTCATGACTTCCATCCTGATAATTAAAAGACTCCCAATGAAAAAATGCCTAAATAAATCTCATGTCCTCCAAATGTTCAAATGCTCATAGCTGTTTTTGTGGACATGTTTGGTCGTTTATAAGGTAAATCCTCAACACTTATGGTATTAGTATTAGAATTATTTTCTTCTATAAGAAAGCGAGAGCTCATTCCCATTGCATTTGAACCCTCTTAGATTATTATTGAACTGAACTATGATATTTGTTCTTCAGGATGGTTCAGAAATAAACAATCAGGCAGCAATCAGGTTCCCATCAAGCAGGGGCATCCCTCTTCACAATGCTGTATCCAATGGAAACCTCCAAAAGTCACACACCTTCGATGCCATGTCAGCTTCAGGTTCAGATACTGGTTCAGGAATATATACACCAAGAGAGAATGGTATCGTGTGCAACAATGTTCAAAGGGATTCTGCTAACTTCTTGTTGCCTCTTACCAACAATGGCACTTCTAAAATGAGGATGTTCAGTTCAGATGCATCCACAAGCAGTTCCAATGATGGTGGTTTGAATGAGATGTCACATGATTCAGAGGACATTTTTGAGAAATTAAAGAATGATATAGATATTTTAACTAGAAAATTGGAAATGTCAGATCTGGAGTTGCAGACTCTGCGAAAGCAAATCATCAAGGAGAACAAAAGAGGGCAAGATATTTCAAAGGAAATGAGCAACCTACAAGAAGAGAGAGATGCACTTAAAAGAGAATGTGATGAACTCAAGATCTTAGAAAAAAGGAGAAAGTTTGACACAACTCCTATCAGTTTGCAGCATGACAGAGATGATCATCTTTCTTTACTTGAAGAAATTCAGCAACAGCTAGATCATGAGAAAAATCTGAATGTTCATCTTCGCTTGCAACTAACATTAACACAAGAAGCAAACTCTGAGTTGGTGCTTGCTGTGAAAGATCTTGAGGGATTGTTGGAACAGAGGCATAAGGAGACATTATGTGCAAATTGTAGTAAAATGGAAATGAAAGACACAGTTACTTTGGATCTTAAAGCCACTAAATTTGGGAATGGATCTTCACACCTGCACAAATCTGAATGTAAGCAACAGATACCCAAAGCAATTTCTGTAAGTGACATTGAAGAGGAGTATGCATTGGTTGCACTTATAAATGAGCGTGATGACATGAAGACTGCTTACTCATTGGAGAGTAAGATCATTGATCTCAATAATGAAGCAGAATTTTACGGGAAAAATTGTGAAGAGCTGGAAATGCAAATGGAACAACTTGCTCTGGATTATGAAATTTTGAAACAGGAAAACCATGATGCCACAACAAAGCTTGAGCAAATGCAACTACGTGAACAACTCAGGATGCAATATGAGTGTTCTGCACATTTTTCCATTATCAGTGATCTTGAGTTACAGGTTGAGTTATTGGAGACAGAACTTCAGAAACAAACTAGAGTGATTGAGGCAGATTTAGCAACCATCACAGTAGCTAAAGCTGAGCAAGAGAAAAGAGCCATAGTAGCTGAAGAGACATTGAGAAATACTAAATGGAACATTTCCAAGAGTGTCGAGTGGCTTCGAGAGGAACTCAGGAATCTTTCTGCACATATGTCATCTACATTTCAAGCTAATAAGAAGATAGTCATGCAAGCACTTGAAGAAAATGCCAAGTTGCAATCACAAAAAGGCAACTTGGAAAGAATTTTGGAGAAATCTAATAAAGATATGGTGCTATTACAGGAGAAGTACCGAGTGAAACTCAAGCAGCTAGTAGGTCTAATAGGTATCAGGTCAAGAGATGTAGAAAGGTTGAGCTTGGAACTAAAAGATAAGAGGAAAGAACTAGACAACCATAAGTTATCCGAGGAAGTAGTGCAAAAAAACTTCATAAGAGAGTTGCAGTTACTCAAATCTGAAGTGGCAACCCTCCAAGCAGAGAAATCTTTTCTCTTGGAACAGAATGGAGAAAAAGAAAAGTTGCTAGTTGAGATGGAGCTACTAAGAATAAAATTCATAGAAAGTGAGATATCTTTGCAAGACAGAAATCTGGAAATTGATTTTCTTAAGAAAGAGATAGAGGCTTTAAAAGAGGAAGTTTGTAAATCATTGGTGAACATAAATGATCTCAGGCATACAACAGACGGAGATGCTATTCTTGATAGTATGAAATCAGAGGCACCAAACCATAATTTATTGAAACATGCCTCAAATGGTCTTTTGGAGGAAAAGCAAATGACTACCAACTTGGAGGAACAAAGTGAATGCAACAAGACAACAAGTACAAATGTAAGGACCAACATGATTGCAGTTTAGCATGAATATGTCTACATGAAATGAAAATTAATATTTTGTTGCTCACATAACTGATCACCAAATTCATTGTAGCACGTAGATACATAGATCTAGGGCATGAACACCACGACACATGAGTGCAAAACAGAACCACTTCTGTGAATGTGCACATGGACACAGTTATACAAACAAAATGATATCCCATAAGCTTATTCACATTAGTGCTTATCACTATTTCATCATTTCTTATTCACTTAAACTGTTTCTATTGTGTTTACTATGATATGTTTCAATAGGGAGTAGACGTAATTGATTCGTTGGTTAAAGACTCAGACAAGAATCCAAGCAATACAATTGAAGCTTGTTGTGCGCATGACTTAGGAGGATTATAACCTTAGGCCGTTTCTGAATTCTCACAAATTAATTTCTATACAAGTGTAATATAATGGCTTTTTTTCTAATTTAATTATTAACATGTACAAACTAACTTAAAATTTCATTTCAATTTTTTTCTTCTGAATTTCATGACTTCATACAAACACATGCCATATTTTCATTATTTATTGCCAATGAGTATTCTATGCATTTTCCTTTAGAATTTGATTATACAATCAGTACATGATCAGTTCAAATTGGTTTTGTCTGTTGATCCTGTACTTTGTTCAGAGGTCAAGTTATTAACAGGTGAAGATCTTGGAGATGATTTTGCTCTTCTTAGTACAATTGAGTATGTTCATTTATTATCTCATGATTGGGTTCAAAACATCACATAACTAAATACAGAAGAAGGGTCAATGAAGTACTGGCTCATTTGGAATTTGTGTAGATTGTATTTTACCAGTACATGACAGTATGACTTAACAGTATACATGCACATGTATGATCATCTGAGTGAAAACATAGCTCATGGATTGTTTTTCTTTTTCAGGATGCCAAGAATTTTCATCAGATACCAAGATTCACTAGAAACAATGTTCGGTGCCATTTGGAATATCTGCAACAGCCGGAGGAGGACAAAGGATGCGTACACAACATGAATGCCACAGATAAAGAATCTCAGGGAAGGTGAATGATCATATAATGCCTCTTACTCGTTTGTAAATTGAAATTTTACGACTTATTCCATAAGTTGCTGTTTGAAAAAACTTACATGAAAATCTTACTAAAAGTATACCAGATTATGCTTATTTACAGGTTTGCAGAATCTGATTTAGATGAAAACAAATCAGTTTTTGTTTCTTCTGCCTGTGATCAGAAGGTTATGGAGAAAGTATTAAGTGAAATGGTGCTTCTGAAGGAACAAAATGAATTGATGGTTTCTGAACTGAAAGAAATGCAGGAAAGATATTCTAACATAAGCCTGAAGTTTGCAGAAGTAGAAAGTGAAAGACAACAACTCCTCATGATAATACGAAGTCTTAAAAATGCTACAAAAAATTAGTTCCCCTTGTTCTTTTCTTTGTTTTGGTTATCAAAAGGAGTTTCTTGTATAGACAAGCAATTGGGACGTACAACTTGGTAAATCTATCGCAAGGTACCTATAGCTTCTTTAGCAAACACAGTGTAAATTGATAGCATATAATTTGTTCATCAGAGTGCAACATATTTTGCTGAAATGTAGTGATTTCAGTTGTGCTGACTTTGAGATGAATTAATACAGATTTCTATTGGTATTTGAATTTTTAGTATGTTCTTAAATCAAAAAAATTCCCTATCAAGCATAACTAGTTAGCTTGTTGCATTTTCTTCTGAGCTAGAAGTTGTGTTCATTTTCTTGTAGATTACCTTATCTCAAATTTGGTAGCAATTTCCTTAATTGTTATCACGAAATTGTATGGCTCAATCCTCTGTGTTTGGTGTCACATATGAATACAAACCAAACCCATATAAAGTGATCTAACTTAATGTTTTTTGGTTTTCGATTATCAGATATCGGTTCAATGTGTAGAACTCTTAAGCTCAATTTGTTATTATCTATGAGTTGATAACGGATTGGTTACCTATATAAAGGAGAGGTCCTCAAGGGTTTAGGGAATCATCTTTGAGACGTCTCTTTGTTCCCAATTAGATGAAGAGGATTTTGCGCCGTCAACCCTAATCCCCTTGGAAGACCAACCTTCTATTGCCTCCGCTACTTCCTCTTCCTCAGGGATTTCTAGATCGCTTAGACGACGCTAAAGACAAGGACAATGGCTCTTCAATCAAAGTCCTTGTCTTTTGTTTATGTTTTGATTTATAATGTCATGTTAATTGTTGAAATTAAACAATGATCCATGCTATTGTGTATTTCCTATTTTGAATTCATACAATATCTTAGAATTTATGCAGATTAGGTTTACACAATTTCCATCAACTGGTATCGGAGGCAAAGGTTATGTTTCAATGTTTTCATGGTTTACAATTAGGTTTTTCTTCAATCTATGTTTTTTCGTCGAAAGATCTTATGACAGAAAACCTAGGAAAGGCTTGGGTTTTTGAATTTTTAGTGTTGCCGTGAAGAACACGAAGAACAACAATCAAACTGCCACTTTTTTATCCATAACCGCTGCGTTCGATCTAATTTTAAGTTAAATCGTGTTGGTGTAATCGCTTGCCTTGGTCGGGCAATCGATCACCAAGTTTTAAATATCAAACAAAATTGAGCCGAATTGATTACCCAATTAATTTAGTTGACACCAATTGATTGGTGAATTTCGTCAATCGATTAGCACGACTGGATCGAATACAGGATCGATTTTTAATCGATCAAGTCAATTGATTTGATGCTACCAATTGATTGACAATTTTTTGTCAATAGATTAACAGCTTAAAGTCATGACAAATTGATTGGAATCAATTAGCCTAATTGATTGATTTCCTCAATCAATTAATAGTTAAAATTCACGTCAAAAATTAATCAGAATCGATTAGCCTAATCAATTGATGCTATCAATAGATTAGCAATTTAGTTTAAACAATTATCAGCCTTATGATCGTGATGGGGAAAAGTTAATTGATCAGCCTGATCGATTGAGTTGGCTAATAGATTGGCAATTTATGCCAATCGATTATCAACACTGAAATCAAATACAATAGGATCTACGATCGATTAGCTAATAGTTTGGTTCCAATCAATCGATCACCATAGAGTTTCAATCGATTGAATAAGTGTGAAGTTGATCACATACTCATTTGTAATCAATTAGCAAGATCAATTGGTTGAAACTAATCGATTGACACACATTATCAATCAATTAGAGATATGATCCTAAAGTCACATATAGTAGGATTATGAATCGATTGTGGTAGCCAATTAGGTAACACCAATCGATTATCATATGACATCAATCGATGGATAAACCTAATTGTTGAATAATTAAGGTTGATTAAGTGTGTATCTATTTGATTAAAGTTTCTAAGATTTATCTATACACATGCTACTAAATTGAACTATTGTGTAGCTCAAAAGAAGACATATTAGGTAGGTTTAGTATATCTTGTGTCAATAGATGTATATCTATGCTAAAAGTAATTGGTCCAAAGGAAAATTACTTTTATTCTAGATATATGTTCAAAGTGGCTTATAATTATAGAATAGAATTTATTTTATTCTAATCATGCACAAAATATGTCGGCCCAAAAGAAGACATATTGCATGGCAAACTAAAGTTGTTATAAGTACCCAAGTTGGTTTTGATATCATCAACTAAGTTAAATTAGGCTCTGCATATTTGATCCCTTGTGTATAAGTGTGCAGAGACTTAAGAACACAAGAAGTCGAGCGCAATATGCAGCGAACGAGAATGATAACATGGGAAGCAAGTCAATGGGCTCGGTGGCCGAGGAGCTGCAGAAAAGTACATCGGTGGAAGAAAAAGATGCGCACGACACTTCCAAGGGATGAGAAGACAGGGAGGAACACTGCTTAAGGAGAAGACCTGAGTTGGGTTCGGGTGAGCTCAACTCTAGATGGTCGAAGCATCACCTAAGCTACTAGACCGAAAAATAGTCAACCTAGAAGTTGACTGAGTCCAGTCGCCCGGACTCCAGACGCCTAGACCAATTCTAGGTGCCCAGAGGAGTCTTGGCTAGATCATTGACCATTACAGTGAGGATCAACACTCGAGTCTACGTCAACAAAGGCGCTCGGATCGGGTCCAAGCACCTGGGAAGTGATAAACTCTTGAAAAGAATTTGTTACAGAGT
>JBBPFP011123348.1:0-11848 GCA_037974795.1 Kaempferia galanga | reverse complement strand
TCATCCTTCTCATTCGTCCGTCGTTGCCGGAGACTGCGTGTCTTAGGCTTCAGAGGATCCTCGGATTATCCCGACAGGTAGGTTCTCGTGCCACCTTATTTAAATCTTCTATTTTCCTGCTTTCAATCTTTGGCCGTAACTCCGCTCTTACAATTTTTTTTGATTTTGAGTAGTTTTTCTTGGTGCCGCTGCCAATCGAAGTGGCTAATTGTTCCGTCAGTTCAATTTACAACAACAACAACAACAACAACCAAGCTTTATCCCACTAAGTGGGGTCGGCTACGTCAGTTCAATTTACGATTTGGTAAAAAAAAAAAAAAAATGGTAGGTAGCAAGGATGAAGCCCTCAGAGCAAAGGAGATCGCCGATAAGAAATTGACCGGGAACGACCTCATCGGCGCCAAGAAATTTGCCCTGGAGGCCCAAACTCTCTTCCCTGCTCTCGAAGGCCTGGTTCAGTTGACTGCGACTCTCGACGTTAGCATTGCGTCGCAGCGGAGCAAAGCGGACGGGGAGAAGAATTGGCACGCCATCCTCTGCGTGAACTCCGGAGCCGACGAAGACACAGTCAGGAAACAGTACAGAAAGCTGGCTCTCCTGCTTCATCCCGACAAGAACAAATCTGCCGCTGCCGAAGATGCTTTCAAGCTAAGCTCGTTTCAGAGGCTTGGAGCGTCTTATCCGGTAAGTCCAAGAGCAGCTTCTCGGAGGAACCTTCCCAACCAAACAACAAAAGAGCTGCTGCTCCTGGCGATGCCAATGGACCTTCCAAATTCTCCAAGACAAGCGAAGAGCCACCTTCATGTCCAAACAACGAAAGAGCTGCTGCTCCTGGCGATGCCAATGGATCTCCCAAATTCTCCTCATGTCCAACATTTTGGACGTCATGTGATAGGTGCGGAATGCAGTACGAGCATCACAGGGTGTACCTTAATCGCACTCTTCTCTGCCTTAGTTGCCATGCATCTTATGTAGCTACAGCGATAAACCCCCCTAGTGAATTTGTATCCTCAGAGCATACTTCTCAGCAGAGTCAACCGAACTTGTATTGTTTCCATTGGGGGCCTCCTGTTTCTAGAAGAGATGCAAGTGCAAATGTCGTAGAGAAGGCGAAGAAGAGGCACTAACAATGACCACACAGAGGTTTGATTTCTGCTGCAACAAATTTGGAGCAAAGGGGAAGCCTGTAGGTGGGAAACAAAGCAAGCAGTTGAGGGAGTTTTGCCATTTTGATACCAAAAGAGTGGAAATCTTCTGCCTCTGTGAGATTTGATGTGAAAGGAAAATGCTAAAGAGAAACAAGAACTGAGTGAAGCTGGCAAAAAAGAAAAAAAAAAGACAGCTTAGTAGTGAGAAGAGATTGTCGTTGATGATGTAAAAGCTTCACATGTTTTTCTGTTTGATTTCCTGAATGGCCTTTTGTCAGAGCAAACTATGCCCTTGTGCTGCTGTATCTTATGATTCTTTCCTAATGATGATAAATTTATTATGAATGCGCGGCTTGTGCAAGCTGGTGGTTATTTTGCAACTTTTTTTGTTGTTTATTTTAGTCCCCCTATTTGTGATGTTTATATTCTTGTGTCATTGGTTAAGGCATCTCTGTTCCATTGTTATTATATTTTTGAATGAAGTTTCCTTTAATGTATCAGTTCTTTCTGTAGAGTTCTTGTTTAACTGTTTGCTTTTAACTTGTTAATCTTACGGTGTTTATCTTGAATTCTCTCTGTTAAACACCAGAGTGACTACCATAATGATACACGATAGTCACTTTATATAAGTAAAATTCATTGATTCGTATACACTCAAAAACATAAATGTTTAGTTGCAAACATATTAAAAAAAAAAATGATAAACCCAGTTAGCCTCTTATTGACATATTAAGGAAAATATAAGAGCTTGATTTTTATAATTATAACATAACTAAAAATTTGATTATTTCAATCAATGACCCTCTTCCAAATTCCAATCCAGATTAAAAAGACAGGTCTGATTCATGAAACTCCCATTAATACGGGATCTCAGAAACTGATCGGACCATATTCAATCTATCTCACAGTTTTACCCTGCATACTCAAATTCATGATCATTTGATTAACAACTTTAACGTTGAATGTTGTAGATAAAATATCACAGCTCCTAAAAGTACCTGTTTAATGTTTTTTTTCTGAAAAAGAAAAGTGACCTAGAGATTATAGGCATCGATACTTTCCTGCAACTTGTAGTTGCTCAGAAAATAAAGAAGTTCAAAGGAAACTAAAGAAGATACAAAAACAACAAAACAGTCCCTTGAGCACTTGTACTTGGTATTTCAGCAACTCCAATTTTTCCAAAAAAAATAAATATGCCACTGTACAATATACCAAATGAATAGGTGGATTACCTTTTTCCTTTTGAATTTCTTCACAGACAAGATGTTTACAATTAGGAAAAGACATGATCAATCACAGAACAGCTGTTTTAGCTCTTAATATCTATAACAAGGAAATTTGGGAACAGCAAAGAATAATTGCACGATACTTATGATATCAAACTCTCAAACTGAGCTCCTCCATTCATCTCTGAAGATATATCCTTAGTTGCCACTTTTCCTGTGTCATCATGATTTGCCTCATCTTCTAAGCAACTGTTCTCATGATTGCATTCAATCATTTCGAATCGTTCCGGCTCAATGCCAAGAGTGGAATTAAGAGGAACAACTGTGATGGCAATCGCATGCTCCGGCACAGTTGGGCCCAGAGTGGGCAATTTCCTAGTGGAGATGATCACATACAACACCATCTGTGTTGCGCCAAATATGAGTCCCAAAATGTTTGGAAGCTGGAAGAAATTAACATTGAAGGTGAGGGATACAACTAAGTCCGATTGATTAATGGATGGATGATTTGAGAATTATTTACCAAGACATATAAGTCACGAATGAGGAAGCCATAAGCAAACCAAGCGACAGCATTAATTGTGAGAAATAGTGAGAGGTAGAACGGTATATACTCCACGCTCCTAGTCCGCACGACAAGCCTCTGCATCATCAGGTCACTCTTTGTTGATCACAGTACAAAACAACATAATTAAAGTACATTGCAGAGTTTTAGTTTTTTAGTTACAATGATGCTCAGGGGTGCAGCAAAGACGCTAATGGAGAATCCCACACAGACCCAACCTATAACTTTTACTTGCTCGGGGCCGTGAAAAGCAAGTTGTGTTATCAAGATGATTGAACCGAATGAAACTACATTTAATAAGAAGATGATTAGCAAAGTGCAGACCTGCAAAGCCAAGGGTAACTTTGCCAATAATGTGTTTAACGATGTGAATTTAAAAGATAGCGACCCAAATATTTCAATACCCTCATGGACCTGGGAGCATATATGAGGTATATTGCAGTGTAAAATGTCTCAATGAAGCACCGAAATGAATTAAAGGTGACGAGAAGTGTTGCGTCAGTTTTTACAATAGCGTAGTAAATCCACAGCATGGAACTGAACAAGGCAACCATATATGGAACTGACTGAAACCCCTCCGTTGATCTCATTCTATACACACGGTAGAATGTTGGACTGTGATGCAAAGAATTAAAACAAGTTCAATCATATTCAAATCCAAAAAAGCTATGAAGATGATAAGTTGGAAATTGTCTCAAAGAAGGGGGAAAAAAGTTAGTAACATATATGTACTCACAGTGGAGCAAGATAAACCATGAATGAGATTATGCTGCCTGCAAATCACAGAAAAGTGGATATCAATCAGCAATTTGGCATCAAAATGAAGGCCGATAATTATGCTGCTTGCACCTTAATTGTATTGGTTGCTTTTGGCAAGAGCTTAAACTGAAAAAAATAATTAACTTTCATATTTAAGCGATCCCATATGATACAGAAAATGAGAATATAAAGATGACCGCTCTATCTATTTGCTTTGTTCAAAAAGCTTACACAAATCAAATTATCAAATAAAGATATCCCGATAACTCTTTTCATAGCAAGTGATTGTGTATCTACTTGTTCTCCTAGATTTGTTAGTATAAACTTTCATATCAAAGGTCATCTCCCTTAACTTCTGATTGGAATAGAAAACCAAGCTAGTAGAGTGTACACAAAAACAAAATGGCATAACCTAGTATCATAAAAGCCTCTGCAAGCAGCGAAACAAGTTCCAAATATGAACTGGGTAAGAATTTAAAAACAAAAACGCATCAAGAAGGCAATAATCGTTTATGGGGGAAAATATAATGTTTTTCTACCCTGAAAATTATAACTTTGAGAAAAAATGAAGGAAAAAAGAATCTATTTATGAACCAATGATTGTAGTATTGTACCAATAATGCCAAAGGCAAATGCCAAAGGATGGTCCAAGGACAGGTCTGCCATTCTGTTTTTCAAATTCAAGAAGAGGCAAGAGGAAAGCAAGAGTGAGGGTTTTGCTCCTCTCTCTTGATCCCTCCTTAGCACTTGGCAAATATGATTTCTAGAGGTCTATTATATAGGAGAGTCAAAGGGTTGCATCTCCTTCTTTAGGAATATACCCATTGTTAGGAATTCTCGGATCACCAAACTTACAATAGAATTGTGTATCCATGCAGAAATCAAAAGATGGATGTACTTGTGTACATAGCCAATTATTTAACTTGTTGATAAGGGCACAATATAACGACAATAGTGATTACTTCTAATGTGGTTTATGATACTTTGTTAGGAAAAGGTTCCTGTCAGGTATGTGCCGACACTCTCTGTCATCTAAACACTTATCATCGTCTCCTTGATTTCAGATTTTCAGTGAACAAGAGTCTCATACTCTTCTTTAATTATTATTAGACAACGTGTGGACATGTTGCCATCTATCTAGTACCTAATGGTGCTGGATTAATTTCAATTGCAAGGGAAGTCAATAAACATTTTTGTCCTCTATTTCCAGAAGATCATGAACTCAAGAACTGTACCCGAGTGAGTAGTAAGCTGTATTTGCATGAGTGGTAGAGGCACTAATTAAGCTTTACTAATTCACTCTGACTCATTGATGCACTAATGGTATTAACCATTGGAAACCATTTGCTATGTCAAACGAAGATAATGAAGAAATATAATTAGTATATTTTCATTTTGTAGAGTGATTTTTATCTGGACAAAACAGATGATTTTTTGAGCTGTCATCAGATACTTCAAGCAATTATTTAGCTAATCATCATCTAGACCAAGTTTATCCCCACTGAGAATACAAACTACGGGTTTTTTGAAACAAAGGACTCAATCAAATCTTATGCTAAAATTTGTCATATATAAAGGATAATACATTGTTTAACACATAACATACTGCGCTTTTGACACTTTCTGTATGAGGCTTATTCAGAAATTGAATATCTTAGAATTCAAGATATATGTAAAACATAGTTATCCTTCTACCGGAGGTGGTATATTTTATGTTTAGAACCTAATGTCCATAGGTTATAAAATAATCGAGGAGTTCTACCAAGCTCCAGGTGCATTTATTCCTTTTCCTATATCCAGATACATTTCTTCTGCTTTCTGCCTTAATATTGTGACAAATAAGGAATGCATGAGACACAAGACAAGGAAGATATTTCCAGCTTGCATTTTCTCTTGTTGCGATTAGCTTGTTTCTTCTGAGAGTAAGAAGTGTTTATCTAGAGATACTAATTAAGGAAATTAGATAAGTGATGGAGAGCATCATCTTAGCTTTAATTAAATGCTTTGACAATGCAGGGTTTCACAAACAGGAAGAACACTATTAATCAAGCCATCAAGGACCTAGAATCATCCAACTTTTGGAAATACCAATGCCATGAACTAATGCAGACATCAGAAAGAGCTCTTCCCAATCCTTGCCTCAGCACATGATGATCCTAACATCTATTTGCAGGCAGAGACCTTGCTTACTTCAGGTATAGTGGAAGTGGAAAAATCCATCATAGGATTTGGAAAAATGACTGTATATGTGCATCTGTGTATGTGACTATGTCTTATGGTGCAATATGACAAATCTTATAGTTTGTGATGTAGATACGATCCTGCAATAACAATTCATTTTTATACTTTAATCTTTCCGCCTAATTGTTTGTGTCTATATGCCTTATTGGACAAGTGTCCTCAATATACATTCCTCATTATTTGTGGCACACAATTGCCTCATTATTTGTGTCTATATGCTTTAATACGTTGATTTAACGTAGTTCGGAGATAATGCTCCTACTCTACGACGTGTCCATGAGATGGACGATCCCTGTGATCCTTTGGTGGATCAATCCCTACAACCTCTGGCTAGCGCAATCCTCCTTGTCGGTGTAGAAACCTCACCACAACCTCAATCAAGAACTCTCTTGGATTGCTCTGAGCTTTGGAGACTCTAATAGGGCTTTAACCAAGTCTATTGTCGTCAGTTGTCACCCAAGCCAGCCATTCCGAGCTCCATTATATAGAGCTCGGGAGGAAACACCCAAGCTATATTTCTGCCACCAGTCGACTGTCATACTTATTAGTACTAGTCGACTGACCTTCATGGAATTCAACTGTTACAACTTAACAGCTCGATACCAATCCTCACCATGGACCAGTCGACTACTCCACATAGACTGAGCGAACAGAGGCTTCTGTTCACTTCCCAGTCCATTGTAGATTTGTTGGTCCTTAACCACCAGTCGGCTAGGACATATATTGGTAAACCCTAATATAGAGTTTTACCCCCAAGTACAGTTACTCAACACTCGTTCTCACCCTTACAACCTTAACCTTGTCTTCCAGCCATCTTCCCTCAGCCTTACGTCCCTTGGATGCTTCCCTATACTTCACGTATTGCCTTCAAGTTGCTTCTTTCGGCCTTATCCTTGTTGTCGGGTCTTCCTTGCTAAGAGGCTCCTCACCTTCAGGTCTTCATCCTTGCCAAATCACACTTAGACTTACACGGCCAAACCTCAGGCTTGGACTTACACCGCCAAAGCTCTCATGCTTGGACTTCACCTTTGCCAAGATCACACTTGGACTTTTCTTTACACCTATGACCTACGCACTCAATAGCGCACATCAAATATAGATGCAAACCCTAGCTTAAAGCCTTTCCCTAAGCATCAAAACCTAAGGGTACACCGATTGCTCCAACTACCATAACCGGCCATTTGATCAAATAAAGCAATTTTTATTATTTTCATGATGTTAAAGAATTATAGGAAGGTTGCTACGGTTTAATTGGAATCACAATTAATCTAGTTCTACTGCGTGCATGTAAATAGACCAGACAAAGTAAGGTGGCATTTGGTCCTAAGAATCGAAATGGGAATGAGAATGATAGTAAATTGCTTCAGTTTGAATTAATTGAATCAAACTACTACAAAAAACACCTTGTCTTCAACTACTTACTGTATGTAGCCCAAAAAGGAAATTTCAAAGTTCGTTGATCACCTTAATAGAATGATTAAATATCCTGAATGTTTCAGCTCACCTGCTTCAATACAATTCTAAAACTTAAGGAGCCATAGAATCATATAATCACAAAGTGGTTTGGGTGGTTCAACCAGAAAAGAACTGGAGGGAATGAGATCCCCCACTATACTACTCACAGTGTTTGAGAAACCAGACTGGAGTGACCGACACACCAAGTTAAATAGAGAAACAGTTAGCTGTGAAATTTGCGAACCAGTGGAGCAGTCGGGTCAACTCCCAGTCCAGGTTTCATAACATTATCCATGCCTCTTAACTCTGCAGAGGTGGTAAAGCTCCATTTTGTACTTCAACAGCTAGTAAAGGGAATGAGCCATGATAATACATCTACCAGGAAGGATGAAATGGTACAATCCCAAGCCAATACCCAACACTAACATACTCATATTTTGGCATGTAAAAGTAGCTTGTTGGTCAATGATGATGAGAATTGATGGATCAAATAGCTTTAATTCTACCTGAAACCGATGAGTTTGAGTTCTCTTGGTCTTCAAATTGGTTTATTTGGGCGGCGGCACCAAACTTCCTGCGCTGGTGTCCTGTGGCAAGTTCATTCTGGTTCGGTCGTTCCGCCCCGGAAGAATTGGTAAGCATATCTACGTCCCAAATATTACCACAATTGCCATTAAGCACGTGATTAGCACAAGGGATCGAGTATCTTATCAACTCTCGAGAACGAAAGGAACGGAGACTCTGCGAATCGCCATGGCGGACGACGAGATCGAGGCGGCAGAAGCGGCGGCGGCGGAGCTCAAGCGGGGATTCGAGACGCTGGAGGTGACTCAGCCGGATCCCTTGGTCCCCGTGTACTATCTCTACCTGAACCGCCCGGCCCACCGCAACGCCTTGACTCCCGCTTCCTTCGCCGAGCTTCCCCGCGCCCTCGCCCTCCTCGACCGCCTCCCCTCCGCCCGAGCGATCGTGCTCACCGGCCGCGGCCCGCACTTCTGCGCGGGTATTGATCTCTCCTCCCTGGCCTCCCTGGCGTCCGTCCCCTCCGACGACCGCGCCGTCGCTAGCGAGCTCCTCCGCCGCCGGATCCTCGCCCTCCAGTCCGCGATCTCCGCCGTCGAACGGTGCCGGAAGCCGGTGGTCGCTGCGATCCACGGCGCCTGCATCGGCGGCGGGGTGGATCTGGTCGCCGCCTGCGACATCCGGTGCTGCGACGAGGGGGCCTACTTCGCGGTCAAAGAAATAGATCTCGCCCTGGCCGCCGATCTGGGCTCGCTGCAGCGCCTTCCGAAGATCGTCGGGTACGGGAACGCCACCGACATGGCGCTCACTGGGCGGAGGGTGACGGCGGCGGAGGCAAAGGCGATGGGCCTCGTCACCCGCGTCTTCCCCTCCAGCACCGCCCTGGCGGCAGGCGTCACCGACCTAGCCAGGGGTAATCTCGGCATTTCATAACATCATCAACTATATATATTTTTTAAAAAATGAATTACAGAATTGGCTGAGAAATCGACGGTGGCGATGACGGGAACGAAGGCAGTGATGCTGAGGAGCCGAGATCTGACGGTGGAACAGGGCCTAGAGCACGTGGCGACGTGGAACGCTGCGATGCTGATGTCGCGTGACCTGGAGGAGGCCGTCCGGGCCCAGATAGAGAAGCGGAAGCCCAAGTTCTCCAAGCTGTGAGACGATGACTCATTGAAGCTTATCAGGTCAAATAAAGAATAAACCAATGAATTGGCTACTGAATGTGACTTGTAATGAGAAGTTACGATAACTGTTCTCTAGTAACTTTATTATTCTCCACACACATGCCCAATCTTAAAGTACATAAAGGATAACAAAGAAAAGGATAACAAAGACGTACAACAGGACCAATCTTAAAGTACATAAAGGATCTATAACAAAGAGGAGGAACATCAACTGATCTTAGCTAGCTAGGTACGTAAAGGAAAACGAGGAGAAGGAACCAAGTGCAAATTAATCTTTCTCGAGGCACTGGATCCAAATGATTCAGTCATATCCAGATCTCCTGGTGCCATCCCCTTAGGCAGTGCCCAATCAAAGTGAAACAGGAGCTGAGCCAAGGCCAACTCTAGAGTGGACAAGCCAAAGGACATGCCGGCGCACATCCTTCTTCCCCCACCGAAAGGGAGGAACTCGAAGTCATTGCCCTTGAACTCCTTGTCGTCGCCCTCCTGAAACCTCTCCGGCCTGAAGCTCTCGCCGTCGTGCCAATATTCTGGATCCCTTGCGAGTGCCCAGACGTTGATGAGGACCCTTGTTCCGGCTGGAATTGTGTAGCCGAGCACCTGAGTGGTCTCTTGGCCAACTCTTGGAAATAAAAGGGGGAAGGGAGGGTGCAATCGGAGAGTTTCTTTGACGACGGAATGAATGTAGGTGAACTGTGGAACATCACTCTCTTCCACGTAGCCTTTCCCCTTCATGGCCTCTCGAACCTCCGTCTGCGCTCTGTTCATTGCTTGAGGGTGCAAGATGAGCTCCGACATGGCCCATTCGATGGTGTTGGCTGTGGTTTCAGTCCCTCCGGCAAATAGATCCTGATTGCAATAATTAATTAAGAGATGGATCGTCCCGTGAATTAATATTGTTTATAATTAAGTATATAATTAATTTGTTTGACAGATCAGAGTACTCACGATGACCAGAGCCTTGATGCTTTCGTAGGAGATGGGCACTTCCAGGTCGCCTTGATCTTTGAGCCTGAGCAAGACGTCGATAAGGTCCTCCTCGTCGTCTCTCCGGCTCAGCAAATGCTCCTGGATTGTTTCTTCGAGGATCACGTCTAGCTTTTTGTGGTAGCGGATCAGCTTGGTGCTGAACCCGGTGAGGACGTCGATGATTTTCAGCGACGGGAAGAGATCGCCGACGCTGAATCCGCTCGACATTTTGATGACCTCCTTGATGGTGTCCATGAACTTCTTCTGCTGCGGGCATCTCCGGCCGAAGGAGGCCTGGACGACGATGGTGTTGGTCAGCTCGTTGAGCCTCGCCCCGAGGTTGATCTGCTCGCCGGCGGTGGCGGCGTAGCCGACGTCCCTCATGAGGAGGGACACTTTCTCCGCCCTCAGGGACGCGAAGGACTTGACGCGCTTGGCGCCGAGCAGCTCCATGACGCAGAGCTTGCGGAGCTGGCGCCAGTACTCGCCGTTGGAGAAGGCGACGTCGCGGCAGCCGTAGGCGATGATCTTGGCGGCGGTGAGCTCGGGGCGGAAGGCGAAGTTGGCGTCCTGCGCCTTGAGGATCTGCTGCGCGCCCTCGCGGGAGGTGAGCACGATCTGGTCCACCTGCCCCACGCAGAGGCGCATCACAGGCCCGTGCCTGCGGGCGAGGTCACGGAGCGCGTGGTGAGGCAGCGCGCCGACGAGATGGTGCAGGCTGCCGATCAGGGGCAGATGCCATGGGCCGGGGAACTCCGGCCCCGTGTTCTTGCTGGATTTGCTCCTCAACGATCTCCTCAGGACCAGAAGCAGGAGCAGGAGGAAGGAGAGTGACAGGGGAAGAGAAGGCAACCAGAGCTCCATGATCGATGTTTTACTGGATTCTGCTTCTAATTCAAATATTGCTGTGTGATTCCAACTCGAGCAGCCTCATGAACGTATTTATAGGAACGTCAAGTGTACTACTGTGCATCAGAAACCTCAAAGAAGTCAGCAATAGAGACGATCAACAGGTTGTGATTTCTGTTCTTTTTTTTTTTTTTTTGGATATCGATCTGTAATTTGTCTCCTTAGCTTCAGATTGATTGGCACACGCACGCACCTGCTAGGAACGGTCTCTTGTCAACGTTAACTCTGAAGTTTACCAAGTCGAAGTATTGGCATCATGCTAGCTCACGTGTTCGTTCAAGCTTTTAGAGCTGATTAGGGACACCAAGTGGGGTTTGCCCACAGAATGAGAGAGTAACCATGGAAGAAGCCCGCAGAAAGGTGGTGGATCCATGGAATAGGGCGAAGCGGCAGCGTAGGAAGCATGGCGTTGCAGCATGAAATATTCTAAGAGCAGACGGGCAGGAACAGAGACATTGTGGAATGTCTGACTAAATTAACGTAAAATCCCCAAAATCCATAATCCGCTTCGTGAAACAATCTTTCTTTCTCACGGTGACTGACATAATTAATCTTTGTCCAACATCATCTTGAGTTTTTGTCTTATATTTATATTAAAATTGTTTATTTATAACTTTTTACGGGTAATTTAGTCTTTTCTCTTTTTAATTTAAGGATTCAGTTTCTATATAAATTTTATATTCTTTATTCTTAAACACTTTTTGATTAATAAAGATGACTTTTTTTTCCCTCAATTTCTACATGGTATCAGAGTCTTCATCTTTATGATGTTAATAGTATTGAAGAATTGTTAATTCGATGCATAATTTTTGCGGATTGAATTGGTGTTCGATTTGGTGCAACTGTACAGTTTTGATTGAGTTG
>JBBPFP011123241.1:0-11851 GCA_037974795.1 Kaempferia galanga | reverse complement strand
AAGTTTCCCACCGACCACCAGGGTAAATCGGGAAGCACTCGCGGCGGGCAGCACAGAAGCCCAGCATCCCTTAGTTGTAACTCCCATTTGGAGAAAAAATTCCTACAAATGCGCCGTAGCTGGGAATCGAACCGTGGATGCCTGAGACACAACTATACATCTTTACCGTTGTACCATAGCCCCGGAGGCATAACGTGGACTTATCATGTTCATATAACTAATCGGCCGGTTCAAGACTTAGTGTCTGTGATAGGAGATAATAATATTGAAAAGTATACGTAAGGGTAGTTGTATCAGGAGCACTTAGACAATGATTCTAAAAACACAAGGTTATTCTTTTGATTTATATTAAATAAGGAGGTGCCTCGTACAAACAGTCACCCATGGGCAACACGAATGAGACAAAATTTAAACGCAAAAAAGTAGGAAGCGACATAATCTGGCCATGTAAAATGCACTTGGCAATTAACTAAATGAAAACTTCATTATTACTCATTGAAATCAAAATAATGTAATAAATAAATGGATTATTTTTTTATTTGTTTAATTAAAAATAATAAATATTTAAATTCCTCTCTCATTTTTGTCTTAGTTATTTTTTAAAAATATTCCAAAAACAAATTTATTTGTAGAGTTGAGCCATGGCTCTATATTGAGTTCTCATGCTCACTACCATCTTATCTCCTAATAAGCCAAAGTAGTCATTCGGAAACACCGATACTTCAAACCGCAACCAAGCCATAGACGGAGTAAACGAATTGACTCGAGATGACCCCCCACCCTCCCTACAACTTTTAGGGCTCATGGAGTTTGGTTAAGTTGCAATAAAGTAACATGCATTGCATCCACCCCCAAAACCCAAAGAACTTTGATCATCAAATCTCTTGTCTCACTCTATCTCTTTTGCCCCCACCACCTTCATTCATAGTAAAGCACAAGAATCACATCTCCTTTTTTCTTCTTCTTTTTCTTCTTCCTTCTTCTTCTCTCTCCAAATATTTTGTATGTTTCAATCTCTCATATGTTCTTCTTTTCTAAGTATTTTTCATTTGAATATCTTATGTGTTTCTATCGATTGTTTCTTCATTGCAAACTCGATGAATTCTATTAGAAAATTTTAATTCTTTGTGTTCTTGGCTTAAGCTTGATGGAGGACAGGAAGGAGGATTGCTCAAGTAGTAGTAGTGGTAGTAATAGTAATAGCCATGGAGGAGGAGAAGTGGAGGGAGACTTCTTATCGAAGTATTTCAATAGGGAGAAGCTTATGGTGCTTGTTAGCATCGCGGTTGCACTGTTGGTGCTTCCGTTGGTGCTACCGTCGTTGCCTCCGCCGCCTATGGTGGTGTTGTTGCTGCCGATATGCTTGCTTGGTTTGTTGTTCATCTTAGCTTTTATGCCATCCGATACAAGACAAATTGCTTCCCCTTTCAAATGAGATGCGGTAGTGTAATGCTCTAATGTTACATACACCTCATGGAATACAAAATGAAAAGCTTCTTCTTTTTACATATCTATATCGAATGAATAATCGGACTTAGTTTCTTACCGAGACTCGCTGTTAGTTGTCGAGTACATGTCTATTTCGATGAGCATTTAGCGCTTTATCATGCAATTAGTTGTGCTTTAGTAACTATGTGGGTCGTGTTATATCTCATCTATGATCGATATAGTAAATAAACTATAGGAAACTTTCAAATGTGCATAATCCAAACGATAAAAGACATCTACTAGTCTTAGAATGAAATTTGCGAAGTATTGGTCGTGAAAACAAACAATTCTCTAAGGCTTACCGCGACCACCATGATGCCCACATGAAACTAGAGGCAGAAGGAAATCTAATTGCATGGAAAAGATGAAAAGAAATGCTTGCGAATCAGCCATTTTAGTTGTTGGATCGATGTTGGCACTAACTATACATTATACTCAACCAACGCTATGTACATCGCTAACAACTACCCGCCCTACTCAATAAACCAATGTGACAACTCAACGAGTGCAATAACTTTGTTAACTACCACAAACCGCACGCAGAGTAACGGACTCAATGCTCGATACTCTTCGACTATTGTGGTTCACACGAGACATGTATAAGTGCTCAGGTCTGAAGACGAACATGTTGCTAACAGATGGACCGACAAAGACAGTCAAACAAAGCAACCCAATAATGATAATGCATAGTAGGCTGGGCAAGCCCTAACACATTTATCTAGCAATCTGACTTGGTACATGCATAGCTATCTTTAGAACTGTATCCAGAAAGGAGAAGAAAAAAAATGATCTACTTGATTCAAATATTACTAACGATATACCAATACACCAATAAAATCTGATCTAACAAATTCAACGCAAGTCTAGCTCACATAATTGTTCACTACAATTTCGTTTAGAGCTCACTTGCATTAAACAAGGTAGTTTACTGTACACTCAGTTGATCATAACTAATGACAAGGATTGTTTTTTTGTTATAGTTGTTCTACAACCTCATTTTCTACTCTTTCTCCTGCTCCTCATTTTCTAATCAGTAAAATATTAACGGAATCATACAGTTTTAATTAAATTCAATATGCAAATTTGTACAATGCAAATCTGCAGTGCAGTGCCAGGGATTACCTAGAGCTCCATTTTGAGTATAGCAGTTGATGGCTGTTCTGTCGTGCTGGGTGAATACTGGAGCCAGTCTTTAGCACATAAAAGGGCCTCCACTGTCTCAGGTCCTAAAGAACTCCGGTATTCATCAAGTTCTCTGCTTCCAGCCCCAGGACCGAAGAAGGAGCAATCAGGATTTGATAAAGGAATTGCTAAGACATCTCTAGCCATCTTAGATAAAGTTGGATACCTAATATTGTTGAGCTTCCACCAGTTCAAGATATCAAAGCCATGAGAACGAGGAACAAGGGACTCTTCCAGGTACTGGTCCAACTCGGACTTTGTCGATTCATTCGCTACCGTCTCAGAGAGATAGATATCAAAGTTCAAAAGCTCATAGCCAGTCACATTTGGAGATGAAAATAGATTGCTGTCGATGCCATTCATGTGGCTATCATCACCTTGATCTACATAAGGTGTTAATGGAAGTGGTTGGGAAATGTACTCCAGATATAACTCGTGGACACTATTATTCACCATCTTTACGTATCTGGCAGAATCTTCACCGTAAAGCTTTGAGTAACTAAATTCGACAAGCTTCAACTTGAAACGAGGGTCCATAACCACGGCAATCGCCAAGACAAGGCTGCAATCTCTCCAATACTTGTCAAACATTTCATGCATCTGCTTCACGATGCTGATCACCAAGGGATCTACACTTGATGTCTCATTGACAAGCTCTAGCAGGATCTTATATACTTCTGGAAAAAATATATTTGCAGTCTGGCCTGGTGTTCCCATGACATTGTTTGCAGAGTCATATAAAAGTTTCAGGTATGTGCAAACAACCTCCACCTTCTTCCAGTCATCAGCTGACGGTGCTTCATTATAGTTATCATCGTGTGCATCTAAGGAAGTGAATGCATCTTTATACTCCAGAGCAGCATCAAGCATGAGATAAGTTGTGTTCCATAGCGTTCTAACATCGAGAGATAGTGCTTTGGTGCCTGAAAGTCCAATTTGTGACACAATCTCAGAAAATTGTTCATCCCGTGCTGGAGATGCTTTTACAAATTTCACACTCTCCCGAATGTTGTATATGATACCATGAATTGAAGCTGTCACAACATCCGCAGCGAGATTAAGGATACTAGCAAAACAACGTGCGACAAACAACTGACCTCTCAGTACCACTGTGTGCTTCTTTGAAAGATGATCTCTAAGATTAGCACTGTAGATATCATGCGATAAAGAAGTGTTATCAGCAGTAATCGTAAACAACTTAGTTTTCATATTCCACTCCGAGAGGCTAACACTAATGGCTTCACTAATAGCAATTTCAGAATGAGGAGAAACTACCATCATGAAGTTAAGCATCTTTCTTTGCAGCTTCCAATCGCTATCGATGTAGTGTCCCGTAAGGCAAATATACCCAAGAGTTTGACTAGTGTTCCACAAACCGACAGTGAGGCTGACCCTTCCAGGAATATTTCCACAGATCTGCATGAGATGTAATCTCTCCTTGTGATATATAGATAAAATTTCACCTTCCAAGGCATTGGCATCAACCATCCTAAACCGTGGCTGGATACTCTGAATGAATGACACAAATGCAGGCTGTTCAACCATGTCTAGAGGGTATCCATTCAGAATTATCATCTTTGCAAGTAATGTGCAGCTCTGTTCCTGGTCAAAACCATACCCAAACGAAGATGTTCTATAGCGTTTTTTGGGTGGGTCAGTCGTGTCTTCATCAATTTTTGTACCCGAAGTAATAGAAATCTGTTGCCTATCGAGACTTTTAATTTTCGGGCAGGAACCCATAGAAATGTGCCTTTTGAGATGACTAGTACCAGCTACCTTTGAGCCATTACTGTATGCAAAAGTTTGTTTGCAGAGTTTGCAGCATGCCCGTGTACATCCTTCATATACAGTTTCAATAGTAAAGTGTTCCCATACCATTGATTTCTTTTTCCTGTGCCTTCTAATAGGTGTTGTTGTTTCCATGTTAATTAGTTCTGCATCACATGCTTCCATTGTGCTGCATCAAATATAAATATACTGATGAACTACTTTCCCTAAAGAAAATTAAGTTAAACTGGTAGAAGAAAGGTAGAAGAAATAATTTCTCAAGTCAATACAAACACCAATGATGCAATCTTCAAACTCTAGCAACATTAAACTCAAGGACAAAAGAACAAATTTTCAAATATGGAAGATCCAAAGTTTGAGATGGCTTTATAAATAAGGCAAACAAAAGTTTCACTCCGACATTTGGCTTACATTAACAGCGACAATGCATCTTTTCTTTGCAGTAAAATGCCATTATCATGAACTCATGGAAAATAAATAAGATAGGTAGAAATAAAACCCCACAATTATTGACACATACATACTGAGAACACAAGGAAACATTTATCTACAAATTTATAGTCTCAACAGATGAGAGATGAATTAATTTATAGTTAAGAATGCACAAAGAAACTCTCCCTTATCTGAGGCACAAATAAGAAGAGAAATCTAGATGCAAGAGGTACTTTTCCAACAGCTACTAATCCGGAATAACACAATCCTAAAAACAGTGGAAGGTGACATTCTGCAAGTCACATGAATTATAGAGTAAATATAGCTCAAGAGAGAGCACACATGAAATACAGAATCAAACATATGCACTGAGAAAATTTTCAGAAGATTAATATAGCGCCTGAAACAACTTTAAAAAAAATAAAAAATAATAAGAAACAAAGCCTATCATCAGACAAGATATCTCAGTAAACTGGGTCTACACCAAAATAACAAACGAAGCAATATCTCTTAAATTGACTTTATTATAAAATGCCAGCAAGGAACAAAAATTTAACAAGTTTCACAGTTGACTCAACTGATCAACAAGGACACACCACTTGGCAAATAAAGAAAGGTGAGTAACCCCTGGGAAGGCAAAAAATCAATTGCCTCATAAGCATACATTTAGTTTAAGATTGGTTAAATAACTCCATGTTCAGTAAGAATAGAAAATAGCAATGCATGATGAGCTACCAAATTTGATGTTAGCCCGTGGTTATCATGAGTTGAACCACACTAACAGCCACAAAAATGACAAAAAACAAAAATAATTACCATTGTATATCCTCTCTTCTCTAAGAAGACTACTACATTCAATATCTATATTGTAGGAACTCTTCAAGGAACGAACCATCAGATGTAACCAGATCAAAAAGAAACCTGAGCTACTCAGGCAATTTCTGTTCCACATTTCAAGTCCTTGTATAAAAAATAATAAAAAAAATCTTTAATTTGGAAGCAAAGACAAAACAAATGCACCATAGTAATCAGATCAAAAAACACTTTTTCCCGGGACACAAAACTTCATAATTGGAAAAGCCTCCAGTAACAGATTGATTAGAAGAAAAAATACAAAAATTATCTAGCTCACAAGCAGTTTTGAGACATAATTACAAGTGGACTTAGTCTAACGCTTGGTAAATATCAAAACAACTAACACATATACGATATCTGATATCTAAGGCAGTAGGATTACGGCACTAGGAAACGATTGAGACAATATATCTGCATTATCTGTTTTACTATTTGAATCCTAACCGGTTAAATAGAGTTTGCAACCACGCCAATAACGAATTTTCGGGAGGCGTGTGAGACGAAATCGAAAGTGACAGAAACAGCGAAGTCAGAAGGGAAAAGAAGGAGAAGACTACTAAGAAAACATCTGAAATCCCTCAACGATGATGAATTCACGAGAAGTAGAATTTCTAGCAATACATCGACACGGGAAACGGGAGAAGGATTGACCTTAAGAACAGAACCTGGACTCCTCGACGACAGCAGCAAGAACGCCTGGCGATTGACGGCGGCGGCGCCGCGCAGATCGACGGCAGGTGAGGCCGCAATTAGAAAACTAGGCTTTGGGCCAGAGATGGGACGGCACACGGGCGGCGGCTGGGTGAGAAATTAATTTTGTATAGATTTTTTTATTATTATTTTAAAATAAATTTAATATTAATTCAGTATTTTATATAAAATTTAATTTGATTAAGTAATATTAAATTAATTTAATTAATTAATTTACTATAAATTAATCGAATATTCACGCGGTCTAGGCGTGGCTTTTTTAGAGAAACCGGTTTGATTGTCAGGTAACGGAATGATTGACCCAATTCATTATTCAATTGTAAAAAGAAAAAAAAAGTTGAATTTATAGTAAAAGAATGCATATTAATTAATAATAAAAAGATAAATTAACTTTATTTTATATATATATGTGGGAAATAATAGCCCTTAAACCTGGTGCAAAAAAAAAAAAGATTTTCAATTTGAAAATTTTATTAACTTCCTATAATTTAACTGCTAAATATTATATTTTTAAAAATAATTTCCTCAGTAATTATAAACTATATTTAACTATAAATTATTACCGTATTTTTTTATCAACCTAAAATATATATTTAGTCAAAATATTATTAATTCTTAATTTTATAATAAAATTGAAATAAATTCATGTATAAAAGATTAGTTTTTATCATAAAGATTATTAATTATAAATTTATTTACCTTTAGTTACCCATTTTGTATTGATTTGAAGCAATTAAAATATATAATTTAATTTTTAAAACAAATAAGCTGAAATAGTAATATTATCATTTTAAGAAATATTATGATTTAAATATAACAAATCTTTTGAAATGTTGTAATTATAATAAGCTTTAAATTTTTTAATCTTTTAGAAAATAAAATTTAAAAGTTGAAAAGAGAAATTAAATAAATATTAGAAATTCATTTTTTTTGGAAATTTAACGTCAAGGGGAGTGATTGGATAATTTAAAACTATGTAGGAGTATTTTAGAAAACGATTTAACTAAACTATAAGGTGCAAAATGAAAATAAATTTCGCAATTTAATCTGCTTCCCTGAGTTTATTTTCCAGTCCACTAAATCTCGCCTCGTCTCGTCTCGTCTCGTCTCGTCTTCATGGCGGCCGGCACCACCGCCCGGTCCATGGTCTCCGCCTTGCTCCCGCTCCCTTCTCAGAGTTTCTTGGGGAGGAATACACGGAAGGGGAAGTGGGGAAGCACCGGGCTCTTCTTCTCCGCTGCCGCTTCTGCCTCCAACCCCGACGAATCTGATTGCAATGCCGAAGACTGTGCTCCGGATAAGGAGGTATGCGCCTCCACCTCCATCCCTTCCATTTCATCCTTATCCTCGCCATCCACCTTCTTGTTCTTGTGTATGCATCAACTCGCATAATTTGGATAAGTTTTCCTTGGTCACCAGAGAGTCCTTTTTTCTTCTTCTTCTTCCATTATGATAGGGTTAAAATGTTGTTTTTTTTTATCTGAAAATGAAATATGAATGTTCATGTCCATGCCCATGTCAATCCCCCTCCTTAGATTTCTGTGCTTGCCATCCGTGTTCTTACCAGCTCCTTTTGCGTACCAATTTCATGAGCCTTTGCAATGTATAAATCAATTCACATGCTTTGAAAAAGGTTCCTTTTTTCCTATATAGTGATTCCCCTTTCATGATTCCTACATAGTAATTGTTACATTTTATTTGGTAATCTGTTGATTTGTCTTTTTATCTGGTAAGGATGCTCTTCTTGCCATCCATGCTCCTAGTTTTCCCCTAACTTTACTATTCCTTTTGCAAACTGTAATGCTACTATAGCAATTTAATAAACCTTTACGATGTATGAGTCAATTCATTTGCTTGAATGATGTTCCTTTTGTTTTGTTTTTTTATTCTTACTCCCCTTTCATCATTCAATTACAATAAGGTTCAAGTTATGTACTTCTTAGTAATCAATTTTTTTTTTCTTGAGTAATTATTGTCTTTTAGATGATAATCTGTTAATGCTGTTTTTCTATCTGATAAGGAGGTAGGCCTGTCCATGTTCATCCCATTTTCGATTCTTGTTCTTGCCATCCATGTTCTTAGTCGCTCTAGCTTAACTCTTTTTGCAAACTGTAATGCTACTATGGCAATTTGACAAGCCTTTGTAATGTATAATGCAATTCATATCCATTGGATAAAGGCTCCCTTTTTTTGTCATTGGAGTGTCTCTTGTCTTGCTTCCGTCGGACAGGGTTCAACTAGTTTGTCTTTTGTCATTTTTTGCCCTTCTTGATGCGATCCAGATGGGAATCTTTCATTTTGATGATCACTGACTACATTGCTATGATTACTTGAACTTGAGCATTCAAGTGAACGTGGATTCCCTCAAACCTGTAGAAGGATTCTTGATATTTAGGGTTTCACTATGGATGATTCTTTTTCTAGCCATTAATTAGTTCCTTCTTTCACTTGCAAAATGCTTTGTTAGTTTTATAAATAGTTCTAGTTCCAGTACCACACCGAAAGTTTGCAAGTTGATCAAACTCAAAATTATGATTAAATGGTTGTGGTGCCTATATATATATGGATTGTATGCAATAGTTAGGAATTGAGCTTGAAGTGGACGGACAAGAAATTCCTAAGAGTTTAGATGTCTTTGCATCTACTGTTTAACAACAAGATCAGCAGACATATTTAATATGTAGAGAGATTCCTCAATTCTTATTTGATCATCTTTTGCTTTACGGATCAAAGTATTGGACAACTTAGAAAGAATCCATACAAAATAAATTAGTATGACAAATGAAAGTATATGAGTTAGAAAATATCAAATTCATAATTTGATATTTGTATTTGAATTGTTGTCTTAGTTTCGATGTTTTCAAAGAGTTAGTAGAATTTATAGTAACACTTGTGTTTTCCAGTGCAACAGTTACTAAATTCTTGGCCTGATATCATTGTAGCATTTCGGAATAAACATGTTATTCTTTTGGTTTCATCAAAGATGTGGTTTCTTTCTTCACTGGCAAGACAATAATCCAAGCGAAGCTTACATATTTTTTCAGGTTGGAAAGGTCAGCGTAGAATGGTTAGCCGCTGAAAGAACAAAGGTGGTTGGGACTTTCCCACCTCGAAAGAAGGGCTGGACTGGTTATGTCGAGAAAGATACTGCTGGACAAACAAACATCTACTCAGTCGAGGTTTGCAATTTCTGCCTCTTTGTGTGGTAACCTTTTGTTCTTAG
Source organism: Kaempferia galanga (assembly GCA_037974795.1). NCBI lineage: Eukaryota > Viridiplantae > Streptophyta > Magnoliopsida > Zingiberales > Zingiberaceae > Kaempferia > Kaempferia galanga. The sequence goes on along the minus strand of JBBPFP011123241.1, from coordinate 2,172 downwards.
AAAGCCGGTAGTTATGCCTACAAAAGTTACTGCTGGACAAATAAAGTTCTCATAATTTTTAAGTACTGTAAGAAGTAAAACAATTATAAACATGAAGTCGTTCTTACCAAATCTTTGTCATCCAGCCAGCAGTTTATGTCGCAGATAGTGTGATAAGTTCTGGCACTGCTGGAACTTCAGTCGATGGAACTGGGAATACTCTAGCCATAACTGCCGGTGTAGCGCTGTTTTCTATTGCTACAGCCTCCTTCATACTCGTTCAAGTTGGCAAAAATCAGCCACAAGTACCAACTGTCGACTATACCGGACCACCTCTCAGTTACTACATTGACAAGTTCAAATCAGTGCCAATAGTTGAAGCTTCAGTACCACCAGCACCTCAAGCCTCTCCTACTGTTGAAGCTTCAGCCCCCTGAACCTTTGACTGTAGAGGCTTCAACCATGCCTGAGTCACAAATCACGAATGTGCTTCGTCTAAGCACAAGTGCAAGTAATGTTTCTCGATCAAAGATGCGACTGAATTGGAGAGTAGTTCCTATAGGAACTGCGATTGCTATTGCTTTGCTGTGATTTGTAGCTTCTGTTAATGAATCTGATGGTGCTTATGTTCTATACTTGTAATGTTATATCCAAATTGAAATTGAGCGTACACATTCTATTAATAACTCTAAATTTGCTAGTGAGTTTGAGAAAGAAATCTTTGCTTGTAGCTGGGGCTAAACAATCAGTTCAAAATTAAACTTACCGAATTCATTTAATTAAAATCAAACAAACTGAGCTTTTTTTGATAATTTAATGGAGCACATTTTTTAACATAAATTAAATAATTGAACCGATAAAATATTAGTTAATTTGATAAAAATTGAATTGACCAAACTTTTTATATTTGATTTTAACTTTCTATTAAGTTAATTTGGAATTACAAATTTGGGGCATCAAAAATATAAAAAATCTATCATTCTCTTCACAATCATCTCTCTGCAATTTGTTATAGACCCTGCATTATTTTTTTTTTTATGGTGCATCATTAACTAACTACTGATCTCACCTATATTGTCAATTTTGAGATGAAAGAGTAAATTTAAAATTTCATTACCACTCTTAACTATAAATCTCAAACCTTACCTCTAAGTTTTTTTCTTAAACTTTTTCATTTCATAAATCTCTGCAAAAATTAAAAACGAGATGCACTTATTTTTGTGCAAAAGTGGAACCGCCACCCAGCGGCCCTCTGAACCGGGCCCCATAGAATTTCAGAGGGAGTAAACCACAGTTAAGCTAGGCGGGTAAGTGGACTGGGGGTCTCAGGAATTTTAGACTAACAACCAAGATTTTATTTTTATGTGTAATTAGCGATCTTCGACCCTGCGACCATTTATAAATGAGATGCACTTATTGATTTTAGAAAACATTAATATTTTCATTTCATTATGATTTCACAAGTCTAAGCAATCATCGATTGAAACCCAACCTAAATAATTGATATTTAAAAAAATGAATTTCTAAACTAATCAAATTGAACTTTTAAATTCAATAGATGAGTTTGACCGGTTAATTCAATTTAACCGAATTTTTATTCACCCCTACTTATAGCGTATTCGATTATTTTAAGATTTTTTTTTCTCCTTCAAAAGTCATAAGTTTTGTAACTTGTGATGGTCTTTATTCTTGGTGATCCCGTCAGAACCTAAGTCAGATGAGGTAGCGTGTGAAGATGGCAGGAATGTTAACAAAGGAGACTTGGGGCTAGACTTTGAAGATTAGCTAGAAACCGAGAATGAGCTGGAAATCTCGGACCTTTGTGCGTCCTAGAGAGAGCAGGTGGAAAGTGGTACTCATGGGTCTGTTCACACCACAGAGAAAGCATGTCGGACCATTAGGGCGAGAACTAGAGCGTAGGCACTGCGACACTCAAGTCAGAACAATAGTAGAGCGAAAATTGTGAAAAGGAAGAAGATGAATAGTAGAGACAGTATGGATGCGTGCGCGCGCGCGTACTTGACCAATGAAGAGGACCCCCTATTTATACTATCTTCTATGACCTCAGTTGTACAAGGCATTAGGGAATGTCGGGTGTCAGAAGTGTTGGAGGCAATCGTGGTCACCCAAGGTTTTGATGTTTGGGCAAAGTTTAAGTTAGGATTTGCATTGTATACTAATATGCGTTGTGGA
>JBBPFP011123133.1:0-11851 GCA_037974795.1 Kaempferia galanga | reverse complement strand
ATTAGGGACAAAATCTGGGACGAAATTAATTCGTCCCAGATTAGGGACGAAATTATTTTCGTCCCGATTTAGGGACAAACTTGGTTTTGTCGCAGATTTGCAACAAAATCATTTTCGTCCCCAATTTGGGACGAACCCAGATTCGTCGCAAATCTGGGACGAAAATGAGTTTGTCGCAAAATAGAGTAATTTTGCAACAAAAATATTTTTGTCGCCAAATTTGTCGCAAAACTTAAAAAATTAATTTACCAGCACCTCCCTTATTATTGCTTATAATCTGTTTACATTTATATATATACATATCAAAAAAAATCTTTTATAATAATAAACAAGTTCACAATTCAAACATTCACACCACCAAATATTCAAATAACATTCATTTACAATCATACATGTTCAAATAGTTACAACATCAAACAAGTTCAAATAGTTACAACTACAACATCCAAACAAGTTCAACTAAAACATATATACAACAACATATCGTTATGTCCTAATGATAATGAGGACGACAATGGTGAACTAGAATCTAACTGTTGCCTCTTGCATAGCTACTGGTCTCTTCGGCGATGGTTGGCCAGACATTGGCGACCTTTTCAGAATACCTGACCTGGTCAAGATGAACAAGAACGCAGCTCAAAAGATGTTTTCCTTAAATTAGCACGCGCACACACAACATCTATAAGAAGATGCAAAATAAGAATTCCAATTATAGCAAAAATCTATCCAGGTGCTAAACTGTGAATGTGAAAACTGAAGGCATAGATGCAAAATCTATCCCAATAAGCAGTTCAGCCGCTCCGATTACAGTTTTTCCGGCTGGACCGATCAAAATCTCGAGTAGACACATGGTATCTCTAATGATCACATGTACGATTTTTCAAAAGAAAACCTAGCTTTCTTTTTTAAAATAAGAAGAAAAAAATACAGTATGAACATTCTGATCATGTAGTGAAAGAATTCGTGACTAAAGTAAAATTATATTCTGATATGCTGTGATTATTAAAAAGATTTTGGGAATGTATGGAAGTAATAATGTAATAGAAAATGAAATGGATAAAAGGAAAATACACAATGGGTAAATGCTAAATTAAACACATCATCCAGAAATTTGGAAGAAACCAGCTCAAAAAATCATCGTATGTGTATTTCCATTCACATACATGATTGATAATCAAAAGGACAGAAAATGAAAAATAAGATGGACACTCTTGAACAAATTGTAACGATATGCAAGCCATAGCAGTTGATACTCCATTTGAAACCGTAGAACAAGCAAATTTATTATTTATTTCATTATTTAAAAAAAAAAAAAACAAGAAAACATATTCACAAAAGTGAAGTGTTGTTTATAAACATATTCACAAACATATGAATTTAAGAATGAGACAGTTTGTATCTAATAAAAAAAAACTAATTGAACTATGATTTTTTTAACTCCTAAAAGAGCAATATCATAAATGAAAATTATATTTAATTGTGTTATATTAAGATAACAAAACTTACCAATTATCCAAAATCAAAGTCCTCATTGTCATTGTCAATCTCATCCTCCTCCTCGTCGTCCTCGTCGTCCTCGTCTTCCTCCTCATCCTCATCCTCATCCTCATCCTCATCCTCATGGATTTCACTTGCATCAATGTTTATGACTACTCCACTGGGATCTTGTAATGTTGGAATAATATATTCCTCGGTATGAAATGTGTTTGTAACTTTCTCTTGTTGATACGCGTCCTCCCAACGTTCCTCAATTTTTTTCCGAGCTTTTGTTTTACAAACAACCCACCAATCAATTTTGTCACGTTTTAAACTAGGATATGAAGCATAAAATACTTGAATTGCTTGTTGTGCCAACACAAATGGTTCATATCTCTTATACAATCTCTTATGATTTATTTCAACTAAATTATACCGTGGATGCACCTTCATCCCTCTGATAGGGTCAAACCAGCGACACATGAAAAAAATAACTCGCATTTCTTGGCAAGGGTATTCTACCTCTATAATTTCATCCAACAAACCATAAAAATCATTTTTTGTATCTCCATCATTAAACGACTTAACACATACTCCACTGTTCATGGTAGTCTTTCCTATTCCATATTCTTGAGTATGAAAAATAAATCCACTTATGAAATATGCTTGCCAGGTGTGTACCATTGTTTTTGGACCCCATGCAAGATGAATTAAAAAATCATGCTCAACCTGTACTTGATTATCATGAACCTAAATGGAAATATGTCAATTGTTACAAACCTTCATATGTGAAAACCAAATTATAATTCACTACTTACATATGATTTGAACCACTGTGCAAATTCTTCTTGGCATAAGCAATCAAACTCTTGTGGCGATAATTCAGAATACAAGTTTTCAAATATCCTACAATAAAATAAACTATATTATAACAATTAAAGTTTTGATATAATAAATAGAAAGAATAAAAATATATATACTAACTCGTAATATGATGATACTTCTGGACAATTTAATAAAATATATGTATGGGCTGCCCGCCATTCTTGACCAGTTAAGTATCTCTGCTTACATGATCCACTTGGTCGACCAAGGTAGTTAAAAATTGAGAATGAGTGTAAATTTGGATCAATAGGACCCTCATCACTTCTTCCCGGTCTTCGCCTTTTGCTCTGAACATGAGGCTCAAAATAATATGAAGCAAAAGTTGTGACTTCCTCCACAATATATGCGTTAACAATAGAGGCTTCAACTCGTGCCTTATTTTTAATTTTTTTCTTCAAATGATATAGGAATCTGAATGTAATAAAATAAAATGTATTAGATATGAATATATAATAAAATATGTATACATTTTTGAATTCAAATTATGGAAAAATAAAAGATTACAATGTTACCTTTCAAATGGATACATCCATCGATAATGGACAGGTCCTCCAACTTTTGCCTCGTATGGCAAGTGAACTAAAAGATGTTCCATAACATCAAAAAATGAGGGTGGAAATATCCTCTCTAGATTACATAAAATGATAGGAATGTCTCTCTCTAATGTCTCCATGTGTGAATGGCTCAAAACTGTTGAGGAAATATCATGTAGGAAAATACTTAACTCTGTAATCGCACCCCATACAAAATTTGGTAATAGTTCCTTAAAAGCAATAGGAATGAGCCTTTGCATGAATATATGGCAGTCATGACTTTTCATACCAATCAATTTACAATCCTTCATGTCAACACATCTTCCAAGATTAGAGACATAACCATCTGGAAATTTCAACGATTTCAACCATTCACAAATAACGCGTCTCTGATCCTTATTCATTGTATAAACTGCCTTTGGCTTTGGTCCCCTACTATTTTCATCAACATCAAGAGTGGGTCTTTTACAAATGAGTCGCATATCTTTTCTTGCATTAAGATTGTCTTTGGTTTTACCATTGATATCCATCACTGTATTAATCAAATTATCAAAAACATTCTTCTCAATATGCATTATATCCAGATTATGATGAATCAAATTACTAAACCAATAAGGCAAATCCCAAAATATACTTCACTTTGTCCATTTATGTGTACTTCCATAATCATATGTTGTACTATGTGGCTCTTCAATAACAGATGGAAAATGAAGCACTCTGTACCAAATATCTTGACCTGTCAATCTTAAAGGAGGAGGTGTCCTTTCAATTTTATTCCTCGTGAATTCATCTTTATTCCTTCTGAAATGATGATTAAGCGGCAAAAATTGTCTGTGACAATCAAAATAACTCGGCTTCTTTCCATGTTTCAATCTTATTGACTTTGATCTTTCCATACATATCGGGCAACCTAAGATCCCAGCAGTACTCCAACCAGATAGCATACCATAAGCCGGAAAGTCATTTATGGTCCAAAGAAGAGCAGCTTTCATTACAAACATTTGATTAGTATGGACATCGTATGTAGGAAAACCTTCAACCCATAATTGTTTCAATTCTGCAATCAGTGGTTGCATATAAACATCTATTAACTTCTTCGGATTTTGCGGCCCAGGCACAACCAATGTTAAAAACATATAAGGTGTTTTCATACACATCCCGGGTGGAAGATTATATGGAGTTAAAACAACTGGCCAACATGAATAACTTTTTCCTGCTTTGCCAAATGGAGCAAATCCATCAGCACATAAACCTAATCTAATATTTCGAGTCTCCTTTGCAAAATCTGGATATGTTCTATCAAAATTTTTCCATGCCTCTGCATCTGATGGATGACACATTAGGTCATCTTCTGTTTAATGATTTGCATGCCATATCATATGTTCGGCAGTTGTCTTTGATGCATAAAGCCTTTGTAATCTAGGAGTTAAAGGCAAATAAAACAACTGACTATATGATTTACATCGCTGTTGACTCCTTGTGATCTTATACCTAGCTTGATTACAGAATTTACAAACATCTGCATCTACATCATCTCCCCAATATAGCATACAACCATCTCTGCATGCATCAATTCTTTCGACCGGAAGACCTAAATCTTTCACAAGCTTTTTCATACTGTAAAAGTCATTAGGCAATATATTATCACGTGGCAATGCCTCTTCAAAAGCTTGAACAAACTTATTAAAACAATCTTGTGAAACATTATCTTCTGCCTTAATATTCAACAATCTTGTGGTGAATGATAATTTAGTGTGATTGTCACAACCTGCCCATAATGGTTCATCAGCAGCACTCAACACCTCTTGAAATTGAAGATATGTTTCATTAACGACTGGTACTTCTGCCTCCTCTAACGGTGATGTATTAGTAAACAGTTGATCAATTGGTGGAGGATAACTAGAACTTGCACGGTACATGTTGGGATTGAAATTCTGACCAGCTGCATCAATTACCATCCTCTGATATGGATTTAATTGATTATAATAACTCTGATCACCACTAACTGAGAGATGTCTATTTTGTTCAAAATCCTTGTCAGATATGAACGGTTCTCCATGAGATGTTGAATTATAGTAATTTGTTGAAAAACCAAATCTACAAAGATGTTCTTCAACTTTATCACAGTGTAAAAATTTACCATTGTGACACTTTTTACACGGACACCTTATCTTATTACCATCCATATATTCAACTTGACTAGATGTAAAATTCAAAAATGGTCTCAAGCCAGTGATACACTCATCAGTTAAACCCTAACGGTTTGCCAAATTTTTGTTATACATCCAACTATATTCATATTGCATTTTGTCTGTTTTGAATAAATTATATTAATAAAAAGAATTAGACAAAGACTAATGTCAATATATAATTAGTACAGATAGAGATAAAATGAAAATATAACAAAGAAGATTAAAACATGAGATAGTACTAAAATATACAAATTGGTTTCAATATTACAATAATGATATCTTTAATAAAATATATAATTCTTACACTAACATGATTATTATTAAAATAACAATGAAAGTTAGATATACCTAACAAAGCAGAATAAATACAAACATCTCTCCAAGCTACGTCAAATACAAACTTGCACAAACAAAAATAGAATGAATATAGCAAAAGGTTATTCCAATGATGAACTAGCATGCCTTCATGATAATACAAAAAAATGATAGGGAGATATGGCAAAAAAATGATAGGGTTGTTCACCCTGCTTCCTCCCTAACCATACTGAGCCTAAAAGACATAAAATAAAAGGTAGAAAAATGAATAAGAATGGATGAATCAGGGACTCCTTTCTTACACCTACAACCCAAAGAATGTAATTATGAAGGAGAAAATATAGTGCTTCCCTTCCACATGGGTTTAGGTTGAATAACTTAGTTGATGATTCGACACCATCCTATATGTCATTTTCTTCAATTTGTAAAGATCGAAGCACCATTGGTCTTTCATTTAAACAAACAGCTGGACCAGGATGCCTAAACATCCTCCATCATCGACTGATAAAAAGATTTTACTAAGATAAAAGGTAGATGGGCACAGACCAGTAGCATTTCATGAAGCTCAAAGTATGGCATTAATCTAGTTCTCATTGTTTATCTCAGCCAGGATATAGAGAATATACCGAAATCGAATATTGAAAATTTAACATTAAGATCTCTTAACTTAGATAAACACTACGAAAATTTGGCAAAACCTATTAAGTGCCATCGCTAACCTTGAATAAACACAAGAAAATTTGAAAATTTTGGAGATGGAACTCAAACCCTAGTCCAACAGGGGAGATCATAGATACCACATGAAGCTCCCAAATTCCATTAACTCTGGCGTTCCTCAAGCACAGATCGCGATACAGCAGGATGCTTCCCGCGCCATTCATTCAAACATTCTACGGGACAGACAAGGGGAATAAGGAAACACGCTCCACCGTCCCCACGGACAAGAAACTAGACAAAAGATTGCAAGGCGAAAACAATAAACGAGCGGATCAAATTGGGAATGAGAAGAGCTGGAGCGGAGTTTGAGACAGCCTACCCAACCCGATAATCAACAGAGAAGCGCGATCCGAACGCTTGTTCTTCGGCCTTGGGCCTATATAGCTGCCCTATCATGGCCCTATATGCTAGGCCATAGTGGTTACAGGGCGAATAGGAGACGCAATGACCTGCTCATGCGATTGGTCGGCGGACAGCGTGTCACTCGTGCGGTCATCCACGCAGCCTGTCTAGAGCTAGCGTGCTTGTTTACGTGGACCTTCCACTTGTATGGCTATATAAGGTTCCGTGATTTTCTTCTCTCACGCAAAGTAAAGCAAAGGTAGCTAGCTCTCTTAATTCGTCTTCTTCAAGCTCTCTCGTGCACGCCCGTGAGACCCTCACACTTCAGCCCATTCTTCGATTCGCAAGACTCTGGCAGCGAGCACACCAGAGGACCCACGCATCACGATCTAACTGTTTGATCCACTTGGTTTTAAAGGCATTGCTTGCATTTAGAGAATGCATCTGCCACAACGTGGATGACACAAGCGGTATTACTTATACGCCTTGCTTTGTGATCAGCATTATGCAAAGCAAGTTCACCACCTTCTAGTGGCATGCTGCTTTAGTTAGAGTGCTTAGCTGTCTGATGCTTATGCGATATATCACCCAGCACTTATCAGGCTCTTGCTTTCCTGTAATCCCACCTTGATGGAATTGTTTAATGACATCTCTGGTGGCGATGAGCCTGGTGGATTCGAGGATTCTTGAAAAAAGTGGGGGAGACGCTCAATATCTCATCAAAGTTAAAGGACGAATCATTAATTAATTAATTTATTAATTAATTATTATTTTTAATAATCTAGGTATCATATTTTTCAAACCGACTATTTTTAAGGTATTTTATCTATCTACCATTAAAGGTAAATCCAAAAGTGCTCACGATTAATGTGTTGATAGCCAACCTCCATAACTTGTCTATCAGTATAGGAAAGTTCATATCCCACTGAATTGACAAAATATTGTATTTCGTAGACCGTCGCTCTACCAGGCATGGACCATCACCCCGCCTAGTTTACAAAATATTGTGCCACGTTGCATAACCACTCTACTAGAAGTTGAGGATGATCGAACCATAATACTCTGAAAAGCCACCTTACACCTTTACCACTACATCGTAGCTAGGGACATCATTAATTAATCTTAATCAAAAGATGAATAAGTTTGGGTGCAGTGAAACTCAACCATTTAAGTTAAAGGTAAATATGAAACAATTGAAGCAGCCTTTTGTATGTGTCTTCTAGGTCGTCCATCACTAGTACTTCCCAATTTACCCTAATGACCAGTGGAAAACATTCGTTGGACCGGACTGGTCACCACAAGTTCGACGTCACCCAACCTGGTTAATCATTTTGTCTTATTTGTAAGGATTCACTCTTGGGGCTATCATACAGCTGTAAGGACACTAGTTGTCTCCTAGACACCCACGGTTCGATTCCTAGCTACAGCATATTTGTAGGAATTTTCCTCCAAATGAAATTTACAACTAAGAGATAGACTTACAACTAAGGGATATTGGACTTCTAGGTCGCCCACCGCTAGTGTTTCATGGAGCCAGGCTAGCTAGTGCTTCATGGAGTCGAGCCAATCACCCCAGGTTCAACATTACCTCATCTTTTTCTGCTAGTACTTTATGGAATCAAGCCAGTCATCCCAAGCTCAACATTAATCTGCCTAATTAATCATTTTCTCATTTGTAGGGATTCAAAAGGAGAAACATTTTTGCAAACAAACCTAACTCTAAAAGAGCATGTGAACAACAAAGAAATTCAAAGAACATTTATGCAAATGAAAAATATAGCATAGTAGCATTTTGATGACGATGAAACTGTGGAGAAGTTTGTAGAATAAACAAAAAGCTAATGGAAAGATGTGTTCCACGTTAATTATGACCATCATATTCATAAAATTAATTTACCTAATCCCAATTAAACACATTTGAGGAGAAAAAGTCACATCAAAGTACTGAAAAAAAAGCCATATCATTGTTCTTTATAGAAAACAAATGAAAAAAATATAGCGATGACAATCGAACAGTACACACGAATATGACCAACGGACCTCTAGATTTTAGAATGAGTCACAATATGTAACAGTTATTTTGGGAACAGAAAGTATCCCTGTAAATTCCAAGCTAACAAAAGCAAACAAATCCTTGGTACATCTCAAACGACAAACAATTTGAAAAAGAAAAGAAAAGAAAATTGAAGCCGGGCAATCATGAAGCAACATTTTTGCCAGGTGTTACAATAGTTTGCTGTTTTCCCTTTTTTCAGAAGGTTTACTTGGTTTACTTGCAACATCAGTTGCATAAATCCGAGAGATTCTCTGAATGCATCCCGCAGTAAGACTACATCTCAATCAAACGCTGAAACAAAACCTACTTAACAAGTGGAAGGAAACTTGAACTGCAAACCTCAACACAATAATCTTTATTTTGAATCTTCTGAATCTATTTTTTTTTTACCACTGCCCTGATTAGCACTATTAAATTAACCGACACAATTTATGAGATATGTAAAATTCAAAGCCATGCATTTGACTTCATGATTGTTCATCTATTGATGTTCTTAGATCCTGGGAAAATATGGCTTTATGTAGCAATTCCTGAAATAAAAAGAAAAAGAGAATATTAGAAAATAATTACAAGGGGAAATGTTCTAGTGCTTCAAACTATAAACCAAGTTCTGATTCCTTTGACAACTATGTAACAGAAAAAACATGGAGAAGAAGAAAATTTAGCACTCCGCTACACATGCAATTAGCAGAAATCTCTCATTTTGACAAGTAAAATCTGACAACAGGGAAAAAAACCGTTCAAACATACCCAAAAATGGTAGCACGACCTTAAGTTGCATACAAGTCATTTGTTAAAGATGTCACTATTAAGTCAAAATTTTCTATGTTGGCAAGAAGCGTTATCTGTGTAACCTAAATGGTAACATCTTGAAACAATATGGTAGCTCTTAAATTTCTTATGAAGCAGAATTTTCATTCTATGTCACTGCATACAAAGCTTTAATATGAGCCATGCAGACGTTATTTTTTCCAGTGATCAAGAAGCATTAAATTCTAAAAGGGACAATCTAATGCAAACGTTCCCACACACTCCATGTGATGCTAAGGAATAAATCATGCAAAGTGCAAATATAGTTATCTGCTATCATTGGAATGCAGATGATGATCCATATAATTGGAATGAACTTCCCTTGACGTGTGCACTACTGTTTCACATAGCAGCATGAGAAAAAAATGAATGGAAGATGAAGCCTCAGGAAAGGATTCATAGAAACAAATGAAAAGGAATAATCCACCTAAGCTAGCCTAATTAATATTTTGGTACATTGTTGTCTTTGGATAAGCACCAAACTTTGTTTTTGATGGAACTCATTAAGATATTTGCAGTTTGCTTGGCAAACCTTGACCTCTTAAATGTGCTGTGATGATAAACAACATATTAACATTCTAAATTTTGAAATTCAAATGAACTAAATTCAGTTGGGCAATTGTAATTATGTTCCACCAAGTAAAACTGTGGCCTGCAAAGAACTGCAGACAAATCAATGGACCAATAAGGTTTTATTTTAGTGAGCAGGAATGGCAATGCAAACTCCATTGATGATTGAGCACATGGTTTTCTCCTGTATTAATTTGTTTGAGAACTTCAGACATTAAGATAAATGACAATACATGAATCCTCAATCTCAATCATACTTAGGCAAAAACAAGGATCAACCCAAGTTAGGTGTTATATGAATTCCAAAATAAAGAGGAATAGATTAACAAAGACGATTATCCTATGCTAATTTAATGCAGCCAAATCTAGTTTTACTTGCAGAAAGCTTAGATAAGAAGAAGGTGGAGTTATTGTTCAAGAATGCCCTTTTCAATCAAAAGCTGAAACTTATAATTGTGATGTGCAAGAATGCCTTTCTATTAGTATTTGAAAATACCACTCTAAGTGCACAAGGTCAGCATGCAGAACAGAAATAATGTGAGAGCCCATTGTGTGAAGTCCTAAGACAGATAAAAAACTGAATATTAAGAGTCTGAAGGATTGTAAAGTTATAAAAGAAAAAAGAATTCTAGCCTTGAAAGCTCCGATCTATGCAAATAAAGGTATTGAACATGTCAGCGTCATGCTAAGGTACACAAGTCAGCTAGCACTTGAAAGCAAATGATTATTTTGGTGCTTTTAACTAGGATATAAACATAAAAAAACTTGCAATCATAATTGTTGTGAACATTCAAGAGTATGAACAGCTCCATGATACCAATGTGTTAGTTAAAGCAGCTATTTCAGCTTAACAGGAAAAACAAACCAAATGTACCCATGTCCGCACTATGTCAAGCACCACAGACGCACAGAAAGGAGTGGAAGGTTAATGAGGGATTATTTTTCACTATGATATACATTCCATATGGATATGCCTCAAGGCTAATGGACAACTATTCTATCTCCTTTTTGTTTATCCACTATCTTGAAGCAGTGTCATGAAGTATGTAGTTCTAGAGCTTGAATTGTGTCCAGGCAACTGTTAGAAATGTAATTATAGCCTATGCTGTTTCAATCCTCATTCTTCCATAATGAGATGGTCTAAAGTTTTTAGCATATTGTAGTTAACTGACCATAAAACCAGAATATAATCTAGATAAATGAATTTGCTGGCAATCTATATCATATAATAGATAACTAGAGCTGACATTGTCCAGTGTTTGATAGGGCAGAAAAGGTTGGTTGGTTGGTGATTTTGAATGTTAATTTTGTATATTCCATGACATCCTGAAAAGGTTAAACATGCAACACAAGTTCCATAACATCCAGCGAACAAGGAAGTAGGAAAATGAGATTAACCTTTTATCCACAAGTCCTATAAGCACATTAGTGAATATATGCATACATTTGCTCAGAAATAAGTAGCAATGTTATTACGAACATCAAAACAAAGAGATCCACATCAAATATATATAACTTGTAAAGCTAAATGCTGAAGAATTAAAACGTAGCCTGAACATGGAAATATTAATTATCAGTATGCATGCTTTCCAGTAATGTTATCACAAATAGACATTTAATATTTAATAGTTATACTCAAGCTCAAGGCTATATCATGATCTGTCAACTTCTTTGGTGATCATTGTGATGATCCTTGGAGTTGGCTGCTGGGTGCCTGATCCATTTCTAGAGGGTTGCTTCTTGATTTTGCGGGTTTTTATCTGACTAGAGATGACAATTTGTTACTCTGATCAAGGTCTTCTCGGCCATGATTAAGGCCACCCTGCTTTGTTACGTAAAGGAGATGGATGGAATTTCTGAAGGATTATGACTGTACCATTAGCTATCACACGGGAAAAGCTAACGTGGTTGCTGATGCACTTAGCCGGAAGTCCAAAGGGACTTTAGCTAGTCAC
>JBBPFP011122917.1:0-11852 GCA_037974795.1 Kaempferia galanga | reverse complement strand
TAAACATTATAGAATAGACTATATAATTTGATAATGTAGAATAAAAGAGCATTGGTAATGAAAAAAAGATTAATAAGTGATTTAAGAAAGTGTTAGGAAAAGAAATAAACCCATTTCAAAATCTCTATATATTGAAATCATTGTTTTGAAAGAAAAAAAAATCCAAACAAACTTTTCTAATTGACCATTTCTATTTTTTTTTAAAAAAAGTTAATTTCGATTCAACGAAACAGGCTTTTGATATATAATGATAACTTTCTTACGGTATAACTTATACTATCTATTCTAACAATTGGAAAATAGTAACTATTGAATTGGATGCATAAGTTGGACTTTATCCTAGTAACTTGTTCAACTATGATAGAATATATTGCACAGATGTAAATATTTATGCGTAAATGAACTTTACATATGAGAAAAATGGTGAAATTATGTAAGTAGAAATTTCAAAATAATAATTGTTAGCTCCGCTAAACAATAGCAAGTTCAATATCAGATTCAGTAGCAAGCATGCTTTTCTAGCTTTGTTAGAGTCCTAATTTCCTGTTTCTATCAATCAGGTCTTGAGTAAATGATTTAAATTTTGAAGCAGGTAAAAGTGGCATTCTTTTCTAGCTTGTTAGAATCCTAATTTCCTGTTTCAGTGGATTAAGTTTGAGTATATGATTTAAATTTTGAAGCAGGTAAAAGTCAAAGTTTTATTTTTGTTTCCTGCAAAAATTGTATCATTACTAAAATTATGACTTAAGTCTTAGGGTGAAAGAGATGGTTAGCAGCAAAACTCTTTCTTTGCTTTCAGTATTTTACTACCAGTTGGAAGAGTAACCATATTTAGTGATTATCCTCCTCATCGGCAGAACCACCTTAATTACCCTTAAGTTCCAGAACACCAAGCATACTTAGAGCATTGGAGCATCTGTCATCTACTCGGAGAGCATCATTTATTTATTTAGTACAGACAAACAATCAGTCAAATGATTTGACCATGTAAATATCAAATGCACTAAATCAAAAAGGTACCGATTCAATACTCGGTGGAATGTTATTTTGTGCTTTTGCCATAACAGCCAACCTCAAATATGCATCCACGTAATCTGCAGACTGTTGGTGCAGCTCTACCCTAATAAGCAAATTTAATTTTTGATCAATGAAAATTAAAGTTAGATATTATATAATTTAAATTTTTTTTGCCGAGTGTACAGGAGATAACTAGTCTAAAGAATTTGACACCAGATTGAAGTCTAGTTAGATCAGATGATCCAATAACCGACCCAAAGTCCAGATAGGTCAAGGAATAACACGATATCTAATGGAAAAAATGATCGGGTTTGCAGGATCTGACAATTGATCCAAGTCTAGTTGGGTCTGCGGACTTGACAATTGGCAGGAAGATTTGGTGGGTGAAAGAGGCAAGTCAAAATGACTGCAAAGGGTAAGATAAGTTATTAGAGAAGAGTGACTTGATGAGGACGTGTTCCCGTTAGAGGAAACAACAGGCGTCGGTCCAACTTAGGTCCATTTTGAAAACCTAAGTCACATATTTGCATAGCAAAAACAATGATCAGTCTCGAGTGAACAGTACTCGATGTGCCGCCAGTGCGATTGGAGGCCTCTTGGAACACCTAGTCAAAGACTCCACGTAGCAAGGCGCGGAGCCGCCTCCAAAGTGACTGGAGGCGCCTGGCGCAAGTGCCTTGGAGGGAGCTGGAGGTGTCTTCGGTAGGATAAAAACCAAAGCCCACGGAGCTTATCTTCGCAGAAGATAAGGGGATAGTTTTTGCCCGTGGAGGCCCTCGGAGGAGGCTAGAGGCCCCTTCCACGGGCTATTTATGCTTGTTTGAGCAACAACTTCCTTCTGGGCAACTATGACGATTCTGTTGCTACGAACAAGTCCTACTCCTGCTACATTACTACTCCGAGACATCCGATCGTTGCCAACAAATTAACACCAACACACGAGTCTGATGAAGTTCTATTCTTCTTCGTGTTGGTAATTTTTATTATTGGTGTTTACTTCATTGCTAAAGCAGTGTAGCTTATTACACTGTCTTTCTTATCATTGTAATTAATTCTCTCTTCTGACGTTACCAGAAGAGATTTTTAGTGAATTGTCTATCGATACGGTCCGAAGGACCCACATTGGAGTAGAAGTCGCTGAAAGCTCCGAACCCAATAAATCGACTTCGTCTGTTTGTTTCCGTTGCAATTTCTTTTTACTTTTAAAATGAAACTCTATTTTTTAAAATGCTCCATATTTACCCCCTCTATCAATGCTACGATCCTACAGCAACTCTACAATGATGTTAATGTAATTTTGAGTAAATTTGAGCGATTGTAATTAAATTGATAATAAGTAAAATTAATGACGATGTTACATGTATAATAATTTTTGATAGGATACTTTTTGATGAAAAATATTATGGGGCATTCTTAAGGGACGCCCTTGTTATTTATAAGACACTTTTTGATCAAAAACATATTTGAATTCTAAAATATTAAAAGAAAAACAAATCTAGTGGAAATCCAAAAGCCATTTTATACCATGTCTTCAAAAGCTAAGCTGAAGAAGAAACAATGATACACCTGTTAACTTTGCCACTGTAGCTAGGAAGCCAGGTAATTCTTGAAAAGTCAGCTTAGCATGCACAATAAAAGTTACTCAGAATATCTCAAAAAATAATATAAAAAAAAGTTAGGGTTCGAAGGAATTATTATTTAGGTTAGCAAATAATCATGTGAAGGCGTTATGTTAAGTTCGTTGTGTCTAATACAATAAATAGATGGCTTATATTATCTAGAGAAGAGGAGATAATATAAGCCATCAATTTATAAAAAAATGATTAGAAAAAATACGAGAAAGATAAAGTGGATTAGGCTTGAGAATGAAGATTTAAGATAACAGAGAATGAGAATTGTAAATGTGAGTTGTATCAACAACGAATTAGAGGTGAAATTAAAAGGCATTTATAATAAATATTTTTTTAAAAAAATTACCTAATAACTTTTGATCAACTTGAGCAATATATCTTCAAACTAACCTTTCTTTGAATATTCAAGAAGGATAAATTTAGTCAAATTACTAAGTTGAAAAGGATCATTGATTGATATATGAATACAAGTATGGTGACGTACTAAATGTGTAAACCAAAACAATAGGATACCAGTAAATAACTACAATGCCAAAAAAATTTGCCCAATAAGTCAACCTTTCAGCCTCAGGTAGGCAACGATTGACCCAATATTAAAGGCCATGTTTCATTAACAAGAAACAGGACCATCTTTGAAGTGTAAGATCAGTATATCACTAGATTGGCATAAACTAACCATGAAAGTGATTCTCGGAACCCATAACAAAGACAGGACCATTGACATAACTCTGGCAATTGCCATATGTATCGACTAAATGTTAAATAATTGGAAACATCCAGTACATTTCAATGAAAAAGATGTTAGTACATGTATAGACCCGTTTGTTGATTTGAGAACTTCCCTCAGCACCTTTCCTTGCCCAAAAGAAAAAGAAGAAAAAACTACCTATTTACGAATTACCAAAATGCATCAAAATTCTTGCAGAAGCTTCTTGGCCTTTGCGATAGCTCTGAAACCACAGAATGAAAGATTTATACTCGATGATAAGATGCGGTCATGAATCAGGCACACCGAGCAGCCCCTTTAGGTCACTACCAGATACTTCGCAACATCTCCGATCTCCAATGGAATGGGCAACCTTTTATTCCCTCGAGGAAAAAAAAATATGCTACTAAATCGCAACATGGTGTTCCACCTGATGCTAGCACTTTAGGACCCCCATAAACGGAATCGAGCTATGACATGTGACCTTGACCTGGAGGGAAACGGCCAGGATGTGCCCTAGTAGATCTATCATTTGGATATCTCCTCATTTCTGATGGGCCTTTACCCAGAATTCCTGCAGAACTCATTGGCTCACCTAGCCGGATGCCATTGCTTATCGTGGTTGGATGTGCCTGGGGCTGAAGTAGAAACTGATTATCCATTTCAGGTCTTTTTCGGCGTTTCCATGCTTCTGACTTTCCAGCAGTTTGATTCTGGTGAAAGGCTTCTGAATGTTGGGATTGGAATTGGGATGATTTCTTCCTTCTATGTTGATCGTTATTAAGAGGGAACTGATTACTGTTAACAGCTGCATAACTACTGTTAAGGTAGGATGGCCCAACACCATCATTTGGCTCCTCTTTTAACTTCGAATAGATCTCATTCAACCTCTCTCCAGTCAAATTGGAAAATTTGGACACGTAATTCCATAATCTCATTGTCATTCCTACAGGTAATATGAAATGGGAAAGGTTTGTTAGTCATACATCCATTTATGAAAAAAAATTAAAAACATGGAATGAAAACCGAAATGGCAAGTAGAACAATTAGATGTAATAAAGACAGAAAAACAAATTGACAAACAAATACAATTACTAGATTAGTTTAGGGTTAAACATCAATGACACTGATGCAGACAACCTGATAGGTGGTAACCCTTCAGAATTTTGAGAAAACCAAAACCACACGAGAATTATTAGAAATCAATCACAAATCAGTGAAAAACAGTTTTTGGTGGGCTAACCGCTCGTGACTATCAATACACATCATGTCAATCCATAGCGGCATGCCCATGCTCACAACTGTCCAAGACTAGCAAGTCCAATCACAGACAATTGTTGCTCTTTATGGCTCATGGTCATTGCCCTTGGATGATCCTTGCACTGCATACTAGTGCTAAATGTAATTGTTACTACTGCTGCCACAGCCACCTGAAGTTGCACCATATGTCTATTCCATCAGAGAAGACGCACTCACTGGATATAACTCCTCACACACTGGAGAAGAAGGCGATTCACAATAACTCAAAATATTCCCATACACTTCCTCGTTAGGTGAAGGCCATATTAAAATCCAAATTAAACCCTATATTAAATTTAACTCAATCAATTTGTTTTACACACAAATCCAATTAAACCCAATCAAACCATAAGTAACTTAAATCCAACCAAGGATTTTAATCTAGCAGTTATACTATTATGTATTATCACTTAACATAATTAAGTCAACAATATATTTTACTTAAAACATCCTATATTCATAACAGATATTCTCAATAATTCAATCCTGATATTGCTAATAATCTATTAATGTTTAGTAATTCTTAATATGATAATGATGACCCCTAGTGTTTCTGAACATCCTTTATTGTCACATACATTTTTTCTTGAACTTTTTTACTTATTTTAATCCCGTCAATCTAGTTGATCGAAAAATGTCATATTTTAGATTCTTTAACCTGGTCCATCTAAGATTTAGATCATGGTGAATTATGTAGTTTACAAGGTTCCAACAAGTTCATGGCAGTTGATGAAAAAAACTGGACAACACTAGGTCAATAACCAATTGTGCTTATTGGAGAATCTGACAGGTGTAACAACGAAGACTATCACAATTGGTTTGTATCTTGATTTCCTTGCAGAGGTTTGGATAGAATCAAATTGTTAACGCAAACATGCTCAACAAAGACTTAGGTGGAGATGAAACCTACAGTGTGCTGCAATATATCCAATTGGTGAGGCTGCAGTAAATTGGAAAGAACAGACATTAGCTTGGGAGAACAAGGCAGAATCAAACTAGGAGCCATGTGAACACGTGAAAATGGAGAGTGGCATGGTTTCATTTGGACAACATAAGGAGATGGCATGGTTGAGCTACTCTGCACCACCAACCATGAGATACACAAAGATACACTGCTCAGTTGAGCTACTCTGAGCCAAGCTCACTGACGTCATGAAATCTTAAATGGCTCGAGTCAAATCCACCTAACAGAAGCTCATTGAACAATCTCTAGTATAGGATCATAAAATAATATCCAAAAACAAAAACAACTTATATTTTTTATTAAAAAAATTGACAAAATTATGTTGTCTTGCATGTTAAATTGAGCAAAAAAAATTATTAGGTTAGTAACTTTTCTCATAAACCTCTATTCTTCAAATTAAAACAAACAAATAATGCTACTGACAGGTAGAGTGACAAAAGATATATGCAATCATAGCAGTAGCATGCTTTGTTCAATTAAATAAAATATTGCATACTTACGGGCCTGCTTGTATGTTACTTCATGTTGCTGAACAATTTTGTCAATCTTCCTTCCAATTAATTGGAGATATTTTCTAATTCTCAAGAGAACCTGACGAAATAATGTTTCCAATGATTGTAAAAATGAAAGCAGCCTTAACAATTTGAAATAAACAATGAAATAGAATAGTAGGGCCAACCTTCTCCTTGGGAAGATCTATACTGGTCGTCTGTAATCTCTGTAGACGTTCTAACGTTTGCTCCTCTTCCTCCATGACATCAGCACACCATTCCATCCATTTTTCCTCCTTTAGCTGTTGGTACCTTTCCTGCTCAGAATCTGATATTTCACCTTCCTCCTTAGCCTGAGGTTCCACTTTGTGGTGCTTTTGAACTTGGACTTTTTCTCTAGTATTTGTCTTAGACAAGATAGCTTTTGCATTATCATCTTTTATTCGAGCACTAGGTCCACTTGCAATTTTGCGAGAACCTTTAACTTTTGACTTTGCATTAACTGTAGCAAATTCCTAGAAAAGAAAATTTTCAGCTAAAATAACATCAATAATCTGTTTGATAATTTGGCTGCAAAACAAAACTCAAGAAAAATGCTGTAAAAAGAATGCGAGACAGACATAATCCAACAACTCAAAATATTCAATAATTTCAACTTACAAGTCAACAGAAGTGTGTACTGAAAACAAAAAATCAAGATTATTTTTAGTTCATCATTAAACTAATATGGAAAATATTGCATTGGCAAAGTATAAAGGTCAAAGTATTAAAGTGCTAAAATGAAGCATAAATTCATGCAGTTAACTGCATAATTGGCACATTAAAGGTCGTTCTTCACCCACAATGTATAGAAAGCAAAGGCAAAATTTATACAAAATGTATAGTTCTGCTCTGGCATTACAACATGAAATGTCGCAAGCACAATGCCAATGATAGCCAACAGCCTTCTTCATCATGATTTGACAACAGTGACAATTCCTCTTCACGATTAGATGACTGTGAATGAGATCGTCCAGCGATTCATTGCAATTCGAAGGTTGGCATGCAATTCCTAATAATTTGATGACAATGATTGAGGTATTGGGTGATTCCCTTGTGAATCAGTGATAGAAAATGATTCCTTGTAATGATTCAATGATGAGCAAGGTCATCAAACAATTCCTCATAATTCAATGTTAGTGGGCGATTCACTTAGCAATTAAGATGGCGGCAAACGCTCTTCACAATTCTTCCACACAACTCCTCATGATCTTTCCATACAATTCGCCATCTTCGGTCACAATGAATTTAAGTAAGCTTCCTCTTTCTTCCCACCTCTTCATCGATGTGAGCAGCATGTCGGCACAAAGTGAA
Organism: Kaempferia galanga; assembly: GCA_037974795.1. Taxonomy (NCBI): domain Eukaryota; kingdom Viridiplantae; phylum Streptophyta; class Magnoliopsida; order Zingiberales; family Zingiberaceae; genus Kaempferia; species Kaempferia galanga. The sequence continues at coordinate 4,391 of JBBPFP011122917.1, read as the reverse complement.
ATGACACCAATACCATTTCATTCAGGCCAAGGACTAAAACATGAAATGTTGTTTTTCATGCAAAAAGTATAGCAACATTTGAAAGAATGAATACAACTCATAAACTTAATGGCAAAGCAATATAATAAAATACCAGACAATGTGCATGTGTAGATAACTACCATGAAACAAGCAACTATGACAAACCAAAATCAAACTCATCATTCCTAGAGACCAAGTTCTCAAAAAGCGAATCAAGTACAGATACGGACTACAAGAGAAGTTAGCAATTCTTCAAGTAGTGTGCCAAAAGGAAATAAACTGCATCATCATCTTCAATCAATACGTATACAGATAAATGTTGGGTGAGAAAAAATGACAAAATAGACAGCACATTACCTTCTGCAAAAGTGCACTAGCACGATTGTCTAAGTTTGGAGCACGGGGTAAAAATGTTTCACGTTCTCCAAGAGTAACTGGAGCAATTTTCTTTGTGAGACAAAGCCTCTGATCTAACCTTATCTTTTCCCAATTACCGTATCCATGATAGTATATCCCAAGGAGCAATCTTGCATCATCAACTAAATTTAAGAGAACAAGTTTCATTATCTATCATGAACTAAAAAATGCATATGACGCTATTAAGGAGGCAATACTCACCAGAATTCCAACCACAACTTTTGGACCATTGTGGACTTTTATGCTGAGTTACCAGGCGAAATTGAGAAACAGGATCTTTATATCGTCCAATGCGCTTTGACAGAAGCTGAAGCTCTTCAACACGATTTAACAATTCATGCGCCTTTACAGGTACTCCAAAGAAATCTAAGAGAGTACTCTGTGAATCTCACAAGAAATAGAAAATCATTAGATCATCATTAAAGACGCAAAAAATTAAATTGAATCTACACAAAACCTTAGCATCCATATTTCCTCCAGCTACTGCTTCTCTACAACCATCAATCAGTAAATCAAATAGCTCAATCTGAGCCTCTGGATGAGCAGCTTCAACTGTACCACCAACATCAGCAACAATGAGATCGATTTGTCGAGGATTACCAAACCTTTTTACCTGGTAAACATGAATAAGATGAAGAATCAATGAGGTAGCATTGCACAAGGACATTGATTAATACTACAGAATCCATGAAGAAATGGGCATTATTGTTACTTTCAAAAAGGTAAGCCCCAATAGAAAAAGAAAATTCACCAAAGAAAACAGGTTTACCGCTCTGACAAAATGGGAAGCATCCTTCTTTGGTAAACTACCAAAGGACCAATCTCTCACTTGAGCTGCTGCCCCTTCAATCATTGGTAGGGAATGAGAAAACATATCTGCAGCTTTGCTGGAGCGCTTGTGCGTTCTGTCTCGAGTATCAATCCCACTCTTTCTATTCTTTGCACTTTTTCTAGGTTGTTCATGTTCAGCATAGCTCTTGGTGTTCCTGGCAGCTCGTGGTGCCAATGCTTCCTGCACAGAACATAGAAGCTATGTTGCTAACAAGTTTCCCCAGTGAGATATAAAAGAGGAATACAGAAAACTTTTATAATACAGAAAAAAATAAACATAAACCGATAAATAATAAAAGAAAATGTATATAAAAGCCACATATTGATGTATATCTGTTGAAGAAAGTAGGTATTACATCATTTTTATCTAAAGGCTCTGGTTGAATCAAACGGCTCCAAAAGGTTACATCATCTTCAGCACTGCAGAAACTGGCAACCTGAACATGTATAAAAGATAGAATTAGCAGCCCCCTAGCAATGAGGTCAACTTCAGATTGATCATGTTTAAAATTAATAACAGTAAAGACTTCTTGCCTTGAAGGCGCTCAGTAACTCATTCCCAGACTCTCCATCCGCCGCCTTGGATTCAACCTTTTCAGCTCGCTCTAAAATTTCATCAATATCCATGGTTTCAAGTTGCTTCTTGCTCTCTTCATCATCTTTCTCGTCTTTGAACAACTCTTCAGCTCCAAACCTCAAAATTGCAGAAAGTTCATGCTGCATATACCAGGAAATGTTTCAAAAGGATTCCATAAATTATTAGAGAAGAAAATCACCAGCAGATATAATAGCATATGTAGCATGTGCCTTTAAAACTGAACTGTACCTTGTCAAACATGGAACTTCCTTTCTTTGTTTCTTTCTTCTCAAGCCTACCCTCAGCATTCAACTTCTGAATTACCAGGTGATCCAAAACCTACAAGTTACATGAATAAATATATCATTTAGAATTCTAGAAAAGCATCACTATAATTTTGAAAATTATGCAATACCATTTTCTTTTTGGCACGTTCCAAAATGTCCTCTTCAACACTTCGACTGGTAACAAATCGATAAATATTTACTACTTCCTGTTGTCCAATTCTATGTGCTCTACTCATTGCCTGTGAAAACAAAAAAGAAGGGGGGAAAGTGTCAAACTGGATTACAACACAGCATCAGTAAATAACAAGTTCCATCCAATCGATGAGGAAAACATGCATACTGACTTAATATATGTAAGTTCAAATGAAGACCAAAATATACTACGGAGAAAAAACAACTGAACAAAACCTGCAAATCATTTTGTGGGTTCCAGTCTGAGTCAAATATAATGACAGTGTCTGCAGTTGCAAGATTGATTCCTAGACCACCGGCACGTGTGGACAAGAGGAAGCAAAAATCTTCACTTCCAACTGCATTGAAGTGGTCCATGGCTTGATGACGAAGATCAGCCCTTGTACTTCCATCAAGCCTTTGGAATTGGAATCCCCGAAGAGATAAATACTCTGCCAGTATGTCCAACATTTTAACCATCTGCACGCACAGATAGGTGCATCCATGTAATTACTGAAAGTAAAATTTCCATTTTAATTTGTAAAAGAAAAGAAAAAAAAAAAGGATACAAAGATGTATGTTTCAACAGACCAACAAGGAGTTTGTGTCAAAGATACCCTAGAGAGCACGCAGTCACTCAGGTATTTTACTATAATGGCCACCTCCTCAAAGAACAAAAATATGCAATACAACAGATTTTCTTCCTCCCAGTCTTTTAAATTACACTACCTGGCTCTAACTACCAACTGATCTAGACCACTAAATTTGTTCTTCTAAAATTTAGGAGTTATAGGTATATAACTTCGTATTTAATGCTCAAAAATGTGTACACATCAACACTTTGCTTCTACATATCAGAAAAAACAGTGTGAATTTTGCTGGATATTGCAAAAGTAGGCCAAACAGCAATGGTGCATTCTTCTAAATAAAATTTTCATCAAGAAAAGAAGTAATAAATAAAGTACCATGATATGATCAGAACAAAGAATTTTATTATTCCATAATCAAAACGTTTAAGTAAATGGCACAGGATTTCCCATGTGTTCACTGAAAATTATGGTTATAAGAAGTGGCATTCGAATCCATGTCAAGCAGTTATGCTAAACTCTACTTGTAATTTCATCTAACCCCTCCACATTTGAGTACAACGCCAATGTTCCAACACATTCCGAGCAGACATATCCATATTAGTCATGTGTGAAAAGATTTATAAATTACTACAGACACTCAAACTCACACTCGTGCTAGATACTTGTATCCTAGTTCAAGTAATACAAGCTTAGTTAACCTGCAGCATGTCAAGAAAAAAGAATATCAAACTAACCTGTGAGAATATTAAAACACGATGATTTGTCTCTTTCAATCTGATCAGCAATTTGTCAAGAATCACTAGCTTCCCACTACTCATGGCAATGCGCTCGACTTTATTAATATCACTAGTTCCCATATCTCCGCCATACCCATGATCGGCACTCTCAAATAAGAAAGGGTGGTTGCAGCATTTCTTCAATTCAACTACAATATTTAATAGAGAAACCTGCATGAAATTTAAATTTATAGAACGCTGTAAGTTTGCTGCTTCAAAGGAACTTACACATAGAGAACTCTCTAGTTATATTAAGAACTAGGATATCCTCACGATCAATTGATATGTATTTAGATTTTAGATTACTCAATACATATTGGAAACTTAACAAAACATGTAGAAAAAGACTCTTTCCTGAGAAATAAGCAACTTTGAGGATTTGGACTTCTGTTTTATGTGATTTACTCACAATAGATCCTAAACTTGAAAAATTTTGCCTATTACTAAAAATCCTAAAAGTAATTGGCAAAGTAAAGGCCAAGATAATAGAGTCAGAAAATTAAACTGTTAAATACTATAATGTGAGATTAATTTATGTTACAAATTAATTTCAAACAACTTTATAGATGTCTCGGAGATCCACTTGTATGCATATCCAAGAAAGAATTTGAAACGCTATCAATGACATCATAAAATACACAGAAAAGAAATCACTCCATTAAAATAGACAATCATGACATAAGTCTATGAACATAATTTTTTATTATATTTATATCGTTCA
>JBBPFP011122810.1:0-11854 GCA_037974795.1 Kaempferia galanga | reverse complement strand
CCGCCTTAATATTTTCATCTCTATGACTAAATCTCATATTCTACTCCTATGTTTGAGTTATAGTTCAATATTCAATTTTATATAATATAATAGATATAACCGTCATTTTATAAAAATTATTTTTTAAATTTTAGAGGCATTTGGCGTAATAGGCAGGGATCGATTCTCGGGAACTAACGACCTGAGTTTACCCCACAATGTACCTTCCACCTTTGTACCTATATAAATCTCCCTTCATATCCATGTAACCGGTACTAAGAGGTCGTTAAGGTAACAAATTTATCCCTATTTTTTTTAAGTATGATAAATGAGTGGGAAATTATTGATGGATTCAAATCACAGTCTTCTTTTAGAAAAGATTAAAAATTTGGGGTAAAAGTGGAAAAAATTAAATAATGGATGACATTTCAATTTTGAAAATTCTTAGGCTTTTTTATTTTGTCAATGGCGGTTTTCCTCTGGTTTACTGGACCGGAAGCCTGCGTCGTTTCCGGCCTAATTCGGCCCGATTAACTCGAAGCGTTCTCTTTTTTCTCACGGCTTCACCGGCGTCTCTCATCGGTTACCCGGCGGCGGCGGAATCCAACCCCTCGCCGGCACTTCTTGCTCTCCCTCACCGATTACTTTTCATGCGCAAGGTATAATCCACTCTCCTGATTGTCGCGGCCATATATTTTCCAATGATGTTTCGTGAATCGCAGAATCTTCGCCGCGATCGATCCTCTTGGATCTTCAACCCTTCGAATGAGACGCCCCACATCTGTTCCTGATTCTCGGCGTCATAATCTGATCTAAGGTGCTTTTAACTGGCCATTCCCGAACCTTTTTTTTTTATGATTCAGATCTTTCAAGCGTATCTGGCTCTTACTTGCCGTCATTGATTTTCCCAGTTTAGTAATTCGGAAACCCTCCCTCGGTTCAGGTTTGGTGTTGTTGAGCTCGAGATGAGCTCTCGAGCTGGGCAAGCGACTTATCGGGACCGGACGCAGGAATTCGTCAAGGCTGTCGAGAGCTTAAAGAAGACAGCTCCATCTGCACCAGAAGTACCAAGCGTTGGTGATGCATCGAGCTTGGATAGTTATAATTCAGCTGCCTCGAACCAGTCGGAGTTCAACAAGAGAGCTTCCAGAATTGGGCTGGAGATTCATCAGGCATCCCAAAAGCTTGCTAAGCTCGCAAAATGTGAATATGTGTTGAATTTCACTTAAGATTGTTTCCATCTGTCACTAACCCCACATTTTAGGTGTAGAAAATTTAGCTAAATATTATCCAAAATCTCAAGTTTTTTCCTTCAGAAATGAAGTCTTCATTGGTATAATATGGTTGAAGTTCAATGCATTTTATGTCTCCACGTCGCCTTTGCAGTAGCTCAATTTTTATGTGTACTTGAAGGATTTTATCTCTAAGAATGTCATTTCTAATTCCATCATAAGAATTCTATCATGAATGACATTCTATTTCGCGGGACACTAATTGCAATCTCGGATCACTGATCACAGATCCTTCTTCCCCCAAGAGGGTGAGAACCCAAGGAAGGCCAAAAGTGCTAGTGTTTCTGTTGCAGTACAACAGTCATTAGGTTTTTGTACATTAGCTTATTGAAAATTGTATATCAGTTGTTCGAGATGGTTGGTAGATGTTATTAATGTTATTGTTAATTACTGCCATCAATGGTATGGAAATGTGCTATAGATGCCCTCGATCTTTCCTATTATGAATAAACAGACGGGTGTCTTGCCTTAGGAACTAGCACAAATTAAGCAATTGTTTCACTGATGGAGTTATGTAATAGGGGTTGAAGTTAAGGGCTGAAAATATTTTCTAAGAACAAAATCTGGTTTCTTTGGGTTCATTTGGGTTGTGAAATTATATGATTACGAATTGCAAGACCATGAAAATTTATTCGCATAACTTCCTTCAGCCATGTATTTTCTTTATAGAATATGGGAATCAGGGTGTGCTGTGAGTCATGATTGAACTGAATGATGGAGAACAGACAATAAGTTGGCAAATTTTGACATTAACATCAATGTGAACTAAGTCACTGACTAGCAACCTACAATGATATTTGCACATTTCAAATCAAGAACTATGTTCATTAAATTACAAGATTATGAAAACAATGGATATTAGCCTCACTTTCTTTCAGCCTTGTATTCCCTTTGTAGATTGGGCAAATTAGAATATATCATGATCGAACTTCATAAAAAGGAGTGATAGTCTACTAATTTAATTATGGCTTTAATATCATTGGAGCTTAAGGAGCTGATACATATTAGGATTTGCACAGTTTACAAAAGTTTCTCAAATCATTGAAGAGTTGCTGGGTATGAATCCCCTATGGCATATCGATCACAATTATGCATGGAACATGTATTGAATGGGTCACATTGTGACTGATAGGATGCATTAGTTTACTGTTGGTCTTTTTATATCCGTTGTTTTTTTTTTATTAGACACATTTGTCAAGAGCTCTAATGGTCATTATGCTAAGACACTTTGTTTTGCAGTGGCAAAAAGGACATCAGTGTTTGATGACCCAAGTGTTGAGATTCGACAACTCACAACAGTTATCAAACAGGACATTACTGCTTTAAATTCTGCAGTTGTTGATCTGCAGCTCCTCTGTAATTCACAAAATGAAAATGGAAATATGTCCAGAGATACTTCAAGTCACTCAACAAATGTGGTTGATAATTTAAAGAATCGTTTGATGAATGCAACAAAGGAGTTTAAAGACATTTTAACCATACGAACTGAGGTGCATGTGTCCTTTTATTTTTATGTCCTGAAATGTTTCTGGAATATTTAAATATGACTTCAATTATGACTACAGAACTTCAAGGTTCATGAAAACAGAAGACAGATGTTTTCCTCGTCAGCCTCAGCGGATTCAAGCAATCCTTTCCTTCGACAACGCCCACTAGCTTCCAGGGGACATAATGACTCTTCTGCTCCCCCAGCACCGTGGGAAAGTGGCTCAAGTAATTCTTCTACCTTGTTTCTCAGGTAATTTGGTAAAACACATCATCTTCTTACATTTTACTGTTTGGATCTGAATTAGCACATTTGCATGTTTTGCTTTCAATTGTCATGTTGGTGTATACTTGTCTTTTGATAAATATAATCATCATCATCAAGCCACTTTTGTTCCAATTATTTGGGGGCTGTTATGTCTAGCTTATCCCTCCATTAAGTTATCTCTGATGAATATGCTTGCAAAACTAGTTTCTTCAGGCTCTGTTCTACTTCTTTTACTATGGATTTGCTAAAAGTAAACCTTTTCTTTTTTATGTTTCTCCACTCCTGTTGTCGAGCTTCATCGTAGTATATTTTTCCATATAGAATGGGACCTATTTCACATGCCGGAACTCATTGTAGTCAATGGAATTTGTCTCTGTGATCATCCACTGTCAATGAATTGGGATACTTCTTGATTAACAGAAGGACGAGTACAGACCCTTCCTCATCAATTCAACCTTTGATCCAACAGCAGCAACAACAAATGGCTGCCGTGCAGGACAGCTACATGAACACTAGATCAGAAGCACTTCACGGTGTCGAATCGACAATTCATGAACTCAGCAATATTTTTACACAACTCGCTACAATGGTCTCGCAACAGGGAGAGCTTGCGCTCAGGTTCTTCTTCTTAACGTCTTCGGTGGCTTTAATGTTGATATATTTCAGTCGAACTTGATTCTCTCACATGTTAAATGACAGTCTGCTAGAAATTTTATGCTAGCCCTTCAAGGATTAAACTACTCCACATCCCTTGTTCTTGGAATAGAATAGACAAAGAATTAGATAACTAATTTTAGACAAATTAATTAAGGAATAAAATATTAAGTTCATTAGTTTGATTCATGGAATCCAAGAAAAATAAAATAACTATTATGTTTGCTTTATAGAAAATGTTATGAGTAGATAAGAAATACTTTTCTTAATGTTCACTTATCTAGCTCACACAGCCTACCTGGATTGGTGCGACTAATCTACTCCTCAATCCTCCAATATGATCAGCCAAATCGCCTTGTTGGGTCATCAAATACACCTAGCTTGACCACTAATTTGTATTGCTCAACTCGCCTTGTTCGATAGGTTTGATAGACCCACTTATCCTTCTTGTTTGATCCATCAAGTCAACCAGCCTGTTCGGCATGCCCATCTTACTTTACTTTCTCATAATACATAATTTTAAGCTAGTTCAAAAAAGAAAGAATATGTATTCTTCAAAGAGTGTAGTAGTCAACGCATACTATTCTTAAGATCGAGTAAGAATATTAAATTTTCATGAAAATTATTAGTTTGAATTCATTTTTACATTTGAAAAGAACTTATTCCATGGGAATTCAAGGGGATAGAGTTGATACTCTGTAACCAAATGCAGCATTCGATACTTTGTCGGCAATTCTTGGTTTCCATTTTGTGATAAAAACATAACTGTAAACTTGCTAATAACTACTTGTTAAACATCTGAAATTTTCAGTTCACTAACTAGTCATCACTTACCTTGAAAGGATCGACGAAAACATGGACGACACATTGGCGAATGTCGAGGGAGCTCAAAGTCAACTGCTCAAGAATCTGTCAAGAATATCTTCCAACAGATGGCTGATGATTAAGATATTCTTTGTGCTTTTGGTATTCCTCATCATCTTCCTTTTTTTTGTCGCTTAGGTTCCTTTAGAATCATTTTTGGCACTATATTTTTTTTCCCAGTGATCTTGTTTTCCCTCCGGTTTATTGGCGAATTGCCACATAATTCTGTGTTAACCGCAAAACTTCAGAAACTACGAATGATATTCGTGAATTAGAAACTTCTTTTGTTTAAGAGCTTTGCTAGGTGGCTACCCTTCTTTCTTGTTGTACCATTCTTTCTGAACCAGGCTAACCCATCGATTCAACCAATTAATGTGGCTTTTGATTCGTGTTCTTCAAGCGACACGAGCAGGTAGCATGTGATTCTCTTGATGAAGCTTCATTCAACAACAAAACAAGAGACTTTTGCATTAGTCAGTTTTAGGGACTGATGATTTACCCATTCCATGACTTTGGCATTGGCCATTACTAGGCTTGATCAATCGGAATAAGTGCTATCCGAGTTTGACACAAAACTAACTATCTTGGCCCCTTGTCTTTCGCTTTTCGTTGCTTCTATAAGACACAACATTATGTGGTCAACATGAGAAGCACGTCTCATGTTAGTCGAGGACTAATATTTTGACTCGAGACAAGACTTTAAACCCTAGACCTATTCAACCAAGCAAACGACAACGTCATTGCTTCGATTTTGTTTTAAAGAAAAGACGAACAGGTCAACCACGATTAGCAAAAGAATAGTAATTTTGTCAAGATACAATAACAAAGATCACAGTACGAACCACAAAAAAAAAATAATAATAAAAAATCAACTATACAAAAAAATAAAAAGTCAACTGTCCATTTATAGACATTCTATTACATCATAGCACGATCCATTATTAGAAAAATATTAGTTGAGTTGCTATTAAAAAAGTCAATTACAAATTAAAAGTCAACTGTGCATTTATAGGCATTCTATATTCTTCCTCGCCTATTTTTTTTTTTTCCCTTTTCCATATTTACAAATACGGATCTTCTTATTTTAGCTACCCCATAATTAAAAGTAAACCATTTAATTAAAAAGCAAATTCCATCTGAGTCGTTGAAGAATCAAGCCACAAAATTTTCTTTTCTTTTCTTTTTTTTTCTTTTTTTTTTCTTTTATTTGTTTCAATCGGAATGCGACGTCGGCTTTGTTGGTAACAGAGCATGGCAAGAGGGGCGCCGCCGTTTCCTTCGGAGGCCCAATTCTGGCCGGTCATCGCCGCCGTCCTCGCCTTTGTTTGGGCGGCCGCAGCCGTGACGGTGCTCCTCTCCCTCTGCGCCACCTGCAACCGCAAGTCCGCCAGCAAGAGGGAGGCGTCGGAGTCCCCTTCGAGGGCGAACGAATCCGACACCGCCGAAACAGAGGAGGGCAAGGCCGCGGAGGAGGAGAAGTCGGAGGAGGATAAGGAAACGGTGACGGTGATCCCCGTGGACGTGGTGGCGGCGATGCATGGGCCGATTCCGCCGGCGGAGCTTCCGAAGTCGATGTCGACGAAGCGGAAGCTGTCGATGAGCATCAGCAGGGGGGTGTCGGAGAGGCTGAAGACGAGCCGGTGGGACAAGAAGGTCGTCGGCGCGGTCGTCGGTGGCGGCGGCAGCGGGGAGGAGTCGTTATGGAAGAAGACGATCATCTTGGGGGAGAAGTGCAGGGTGGGGAACTACGAGGAGGAGGAAGAAGTCGTGGTGGTGGACGACAAGGGGAACCAAGAGCGCTACCACCCATCGAGGTCGGCGTCGAGGCAGGTGTCGCGGAGCAATTCGTTCGCCGTGCCAGCGCAAAGCGAGCCGGCGCCACCGCCGTCGTCGGCGACTTGACTTCGCCGGAGACAATGGTAGAAGGGATGGAAGAGGGGACATGATCTGGCACGTGCACAAGTAAAAATCTGTTTTTTTTTTTTTAATTTTTTTGTTTTGTTTATTTATTTATTTATTTTTTGTTGTTGTTGATTTTCCCTCCAATTATTGCGATATGTCGAATTTGAAAATTAAATGATTGAAAGCGAGATTTTTTCAGAGAGATTTCATTTTATTGTGAACTAATAAATTGTGTATGAAAATTGAAAACTCTTTTATTATTTTAGTTTACAGTTTTTTAAAGGAAAAAACTAAAAAATTGATGCAATATATTGAAAAAAATTAAAAAGGAGATATTCAAAGGTATTATGGGAAATTGTCTACTGTGGGTCAATATATAGAAGGGTATGGTGCAATAGTAAAATGTAGATTTCTAAAACACTAGATATCAATTTTTAACTGTGACATGAGTAAACACTTTATATAAACTGTGACATGTGTAAACACTTTATATAAAGGAAAAATTATGTTAAGGGATCCATAGTTTAAGTACTTGATTTTGAGAATGCACAATTCTACGTGATGGATGACTTGTGGAAGTTAGCTGTTAATGCATTACCGCGGACGCTTCTAAATTTATCTAATAGATGAAATAAGAGGAGAACCGTCTATCTCCAAGATTAATCAAGTTTGTGTAAGAATTTGGATACATGAATTTCTCATTTTTCTAAATGTCAGTCTCCTCCTCACTCTTAGTTTGGATGTGTAAAAATTGTAACCATGATTCATAATTATTACAATATATTATTGGCCAACACTTATGCACATGCGAAATCTTGTTGAGCTCAAGCTAACAATGGTTAACACTGTAATAGTTATAAATCAAGTTGGTATAACAAGTAGCAACTTGCTACGATTCATAACTACTCTCTCTCTCTCTCTAATGCCCCCGCAGATGTAGTGCAGTTAGGACTGTAAATGAATTGAACGTTTATGAACAAGTTTGATATTCAGTTTAATAAAATTTATTTATCTTCATTCAATACATACAAGATCGTTAAATTAAATAAACAAGCTTGTGTGTTCAGCCCGTTAATATTCGAGAACAACATCTGTGAACATTAACTTCTTATAAACATGCTAAATAAATAAAGAAAGTTTTAAAATAAACAAACAAATTTATTATCAAACTCAATAACCAAATAAACAAACAAATATTCTTGAATTGAGAACTCGATAACATTTAAACGAACAAAGCTCAAGCTAAGCTTAAATGAAGCTCAAGCCATAAAAAAGTAAACCAAGCCAAGTTTAACTAACAATCATTTCAATGGCTTGGTTCATTTCAGACTTGACTTGACTCGACTCAGTTACCTTATCAAGCTTGGCTTGTTTACAACCGTGAAGTAGTAAAACACTCAAAGGAACAACTAAGTTCGAATTCCATTAGGGATAAATATTCTGTAGGTTGGTTTTCAAGTGTATATAAATTGTGCTCCGAATTTACTTAATAGACGAACTAGGAGGAAAGATCATTTATCTAATAATAATACAAATAATATGTAATAATTACTATTTATAGCTGCAACAATGGTAACAATTGTGATTTATACCTACGAGGAAGGTTTCCAACAAAATAAGTCATGCTATATCTTGACTAGTAAACATCGAGAATGGCATGGCTTAATGAAAATAACATATATTTATTCGTGAGTTTTGAAATAACCCCTCTATTTCTGAATTTCAAAACCATCATTCATCGATAAGACAAGTCGAGCCAGGCCTAGCACAGACACGCATTCCGTGTTTGCACCCGAACCAGTAGCCTTCTCCTAGCCACGCCTACCGATCCCTAAAATAGAATCAAAAGCTTAAGTAGCAGTCGAAGAAGAGGAGGGCAACACAAGGTGTATCTTCATTAACACATCCGCATTGATGAAGCTCCCATAGCATGATGTGCATTGATGAAGCTCCCATAGCATAGAGTCCCGCCAAGCCAAAAGAATCAGGTTAGTTTTACCTTACATTTTATAAGAGATTGTTTCTGCAATTTAAACCCAGACCGCAAAATAAAACCAAATTGAATAAACAATTTTCCTCTTTTTTAATCTTCAATTGCTATAAATGTGCATTAAAACTAGAAAAAAAAAACACAGCACGAATGTTTTTCTCACTAAAAATTACATCAATGGCTTCCAGGTTGGTGGTCCCAACTCCATTGCCATTGCAATTGCCTTCTGGTTTGTTCGATAATGAATGGAGTAAAACTCGCAAGTGTCGAAGTTGGACCGAGAGACGGAATGGTTCACTAATTCAGCAACAGAATGAGCAGCGTGAGAAACATTGTAGTCGTGACTTCTTCGGTGCAACTGGTGCAACCGGTTCCACAGTTGGAGGCTCAGCGCTCTGGGGTGGTGTTTGTGGCACCGGTGGCTGCAGTTGTGCTTTCTCCAGTGGATGACCCGCTGATCGACCGTTAAAAGATCCGTTCGTGCATTCGCCTGCCAATCTGAAAAGAAGAATCACTACATTGTATTCAAATTATGAATGTATGTCAATTAGCATACTTACGGTGGAGATTTGGAAGAAATACATACATTGGAAACGCAAAGGAACGGTAGCTCTTCACACTGTCCCCATCGGATAACTGGTCCTCGCTATCAGAGCTACTAGTGCAATCAGCCGTCGTCGGAGGTCCATCCTCTTCGACATGTTTCTCTGCAGATGCCTTTAGAGCATCCGTCATGGTGTCAGCATGGATAGTTTGTTGTAAATTAGATCCTACTTGGGCGGTGTCTTTCAACGACGAAGCATTGATATCGGGAGACGGGGGAGGATATCCATCGAATTGGCTACTGTACAAGCTGCTCAAATCGCCAGATTTATCCATGTGGATACTGAACAACGATTCGTTAGAGGTGACACTCCATTCCATAGGAGTTGTGGATTTTGTCCTCGTGAAAACTGAAGACGGTATCCTATGCGCAGGGACATCTGATCCGTATGGTAATGGAATGGGACACTGATTCCCTCTGGCAATGCCAACATTAATCGATCCAGGAGCACTCGTAGCATCGGACGATAATGGTATTCCTGCCGGTGCAGAAACCACACCCTGACCCGTCCCTGCATCATTCAATTCATGTTTAGTTTGATCACTCAGTGGTAGCTGTGAATCTTTCGCTGGCTTTCGAAGCTCACCTGCATCGATTTGGAACAAGTCATCCCCCTCCGACGTGCTTGAAGAAGATGGAGCTGAGCTTTTAGGCGCAACTTGTAGCTCGGGAAGATCAGGTTCATCTAAAGCCACAATCACATTTGCATCCGCATTTCCCTGCTGAAGACTCGCATTTCCATTTTCACGACAAGCTTTTCCATGTTCACGGTCCATCACAAGCATCTGGTCGATGCTTCTTTTTGGAGGACAAAAATCAGACAAATTATAATGGTGCACAGACAATCAAGCATAAACACCAACAAGAGAGAATAAAATCAAATACAAAAATCAAGTGTATCTTAATCACTAGCAATGAAAAAGGGGCATTGTGCAAAACAATTGTGTTCTTCAGAACAAAGATCAGAAGAAAACCCTAAATTAAGATCGCCCACAAAGGGGTTTCACAGATGCATTACCCTGAATCAAAATCTCAAGCAAAACCATAATGATTTCATCAATTGCTCATGGGAAAAAGAGGAACTTGAAACCCTAATGACCTCGAGCCAAGGTTTCGCCTTTTTAGGGTAAACTAAGACAAAGTCGAAACGTTTTTTTTTTTATCGCAGAAGAGAAATGCGAGGTGCGCGATGAAGAGAGGATGAAGCTGAACAGAACAGGCAGAAGAGAAACCCTAATTTAGGACAAAAAGAGGAACTTTCCAACACGAGAACTCTTAATTTAGGGTAAATTAAGACAACTGAAACCTCGTTTTTGATCGAAGAGGAGATACGAGGGTAGCGCGATGAACAGAGGATGAAGCTGAATAGAAGAACAGGCAGAAGATAAACCCTAATTTAGGGCAAAAGAGGAACTTTCCAACACCAAAAAAACCTTAATTAAGGGCAAACTTAGACAAAACTGAAACCTCGTTTTTGATCGAAGAAGAAAAATGCGAGTAGCGCGATGAAGAGAGGATGAAGCTGAACAACACAGGCAGAAGAGAAACCCCAATTTTGGGCAAAAAGAGGAATTTTCCAACACGAGAACCCCTAATTTAGGGTAAAACTAAGACAAAGTCGAATCCTCGTTTTTGATCGCAGGAGAGAAATGCGAGTAGCGCGATGAGCAGGGATGAAGCTGAATAGAACAGGCATGATTGAGCTTTACCTAAACAGGTGTGCCTCCTCGGCGAAATCGGTAGCACTGGAAATAGTGATCTTAATAACTAGCAATGAAAAGTGGAATTTTATGTTTTTCAGATCAAAGATCGGAAGAAACCCCTAAGACAAAACTTTTAGGGTAAACTAAGGCAAAATCGAAACCTCCTTTTTGATCGCAGAAGAATCACGCGCGATGAAGAGAGGAGGAAACTGAACAGAACAGGCATGATTGAGATTTACCTAAACAGTTGCGCCTCCTCGTTCTGCCTCGGCGAAATCGGTAGCAGCGGGGAACGGAAGATGTCTCCGCCGCTTCATCTTTTTGATCCTCCATTTCCCTTCGATCCCCAACGGAAAACAGATCAGCAAGGCCGCCTATAATTGGAAAACAGATCGACAACGACGACGACGACGACAACCGCCCTCAAACGAACTCCGATTCATAAAGAACCAACTTTTCCCCTAAACCTCTGTTTTGGATGGTTCTAGAGAGGTTGGAAAGGAAAGGCGATAACTTTCTTGCATTTTAATTGGGGGAGTAAGAAAATAGGCCATTTAAACGGTACGGAATGATAAAATTATCTTCCCTTTGCATACACTAGATTAATTTTACTTCTTTATCAACTTCATCTTTATAAAACATTTAATTATTATTATATATAATTTTTTTTTTTAACTTGCACATCCTAGTAGAATCATATTTTATGAACAACTCTTTGTCCTTCGATCTACACCATTAGATCAGATCAGGAATTTATATATTAATCCCTCCTGATCTAATCCAACGATCTATATTGTATTGATAAGGAGTGATCCATAAAAATATGAACTAGAGAATCCCTGGAGCTTACTCATCACTCCCATATGGAAGCGTAAGCAAATTCATGACCTACGGTTAACTTACTAATCTTTCAATTCAAATGGATAAAATATCCTAGAAGGTACAGTAACTAAAATTCTAATTGTGAGTGCGGAGTTTGTTAAATGCTATTTGAACAACTCAAATCAAACTGAAATATGAATTTCATTTCAGATCGAACGAATTCAAATATCACAAATATTTGTTTGAGCTGAACTCAAATATTGATATTTTGAGCTTTAGTTGGATTTTACT
>JBBPFP011122705.1:0-11855 GCA_037974795.1 Kaempferia galanga | reverse complement strand
GACCGACCGGAGGCGTTTGATCGTCCGGATGGGGATCCATCTGACCGTCCGTTTTGCCCCGCTTGGGTCGCGGAGGCACTGGGCTGAAGTATTAATCCACGCGAACAGGTGGGTAAATGTCGGCCAACCAGAGATATCTAGACGTTCGTTCGTCCGGCCGCCTTCTCGTGCCTGTTCGGTTGTCTATTCTGGTGAGAAGACTTAGACTCACCCCTTTGGTGAGACGATCCGTGTCACCCTGCGTTTGGCCACGTGGCACCGGATGGCTTCCCTTCACGCGCCACGTGACACCTTATTGGTCCCCACGTCATCGTCTACGTGGACTCCAAAACCACACCGGATCCGTTTTCATTTTTTTGTAAATTTGTACAAGATCATATTACATTTTGTAACATCTTTAGGAGTTGAACTTAAAAGACTTGGATCTTACATTTTTTTTAATAATCTATATATTGGGATACTTAACTCAACTAAGTCGAGAGGTGGCTGGTCTTCTCATAATTAATCAATTTAAAAGTACAAATGACTCTTCACTCAACCGTCAGTATCTTAAATTTTCGCCTATTGAAAGGCGAAGGTAAATAGACATTTTGAAGGAGGTATTTTGCAAAAGTGGATAAATTACTGGGGCAAATATGAAAAACCAGATCTCTAATCAACAGTGAGTTGGATTTTCTAGGGTTTGAGGCGTTTCTTTCAAGATCAATTAAACAATGTGCCACCATTAAAGAACGGTACAGAAAAAACACATTTGGTAATCATTTTTTTTTTATTTTTATTTAAGAGAAAAAATTGGAAAGGATCAAGAATCAAATTAATAAATAAATTAATTAAACAAAAAGGGGAGAATTAATTAAAGTGTGTGTGTGCGCAAATCGCGAATGCAGTGCAATGCGATGCCTCGAATGGCTTCCGGCGAACGATAAAAAGCCGAGATTTGCAGAAGGCGACGGGGTTCGGTGTCGAAAGAAGCCCACTTTGCTCTCCTCCCTTTTGCTGCCGGTCGCAAGCTTGCGTCTCCTTCCTCTCCGTTCTTCTTTTGGGGATCTGAGGTCGTTCATCTGAAAAGGCGGAAAAACCGAACTTGGGGGGTAAGCATCCGGGCCAATATCTATTCCTGGCGTTTCTTCTTTGTCACTGCGTCTTGAAAAGCTTTGATTTGTAGCTGGGTTTGTCTCCGCGTTGATAGGTTCTGCTTGAATAGTTTTCTCGGTACTTTTTCTGTGATTCGATAAGAAGGTTGCAATCTTTTTCTTCTTCTAGGTCAATAATTCGGCCCTTCTGGTGTCGAGCTCGTGAACGACACTAAAGATTCGATTTTGATCGATTTCCTCAACCTGATACTTGTTCTTGATATCTCTAGATCTCATATGCTTCTAATCTGAACAAGAATAACCTTTTTTCTTCTTCTTCTTCTTCTTCTTCTTCTTCTTCAAGTATAATCGGAAAGGTTAAGGATACTATTCCGTGGGAGATATGTTGAAAGACAAGTCAGAGTTGATCTCATTTATGCTAAATGATTCTTCCGGGCAAAGTTCGAGTTGGGATTGCATAGACTATGGTCTTCTTGGATCCTCAGGCAACAAGAAACACCGAAAAGTAGACGACGACAGCGAGCAAAGCAGAATTGGGAACAAGCTTCCGCAGCATCCTGAAACCCCTAATATCGATGATGTGCAGCGGAATTTAAGCCGCCGGGGCAATGGTGCAGACTGTTCTAATGATTCAAGAATGTTGATCAACCCTCTTGGAAAGGACATGACAATGAACTGCCTCCTTCATCTCTCCCGGTCTTATTATGGCACTGTGGCAGCCCTTAATTCTTCCTTCCGGTCACTGATCCAAACTGGAGAACTATATAAAGTTCGTCGCCTAATGGGTATCTTCGAGCACTGGATATATTTCTCCTGCAGCCTCACTGAATGGGAGGCATATGATCCATACCGCAGGTTATGGTTTCGTCTTCCTCCAATGCCTCCTACTGGAAGTTTCATGAACTCTGATAAAGAGTCCCTTGCTGTGGGCACTGATCTCCTTGTTTTTGGTAAGGAGATAAATTCACACATTGTAATGCGATACAGCATTTTGAGCAACTCTTGGTCTCGTGGAGTAGTAATGAACTCGCCTAGGTGCTTGTTTGCGTCGGCTAGTCTTGGAGGGAAGGCTATTGTTGCTGGTGGCACGAGTGCTTGCGGCGAGGCACTTGACTCTGTGGAGCTTTATGATTCTGAGACAGATAGGTGGGAGACCCTGCCGAGTATGATTAAAGCTCGGAGCAAGTGTTCAGGGGCTTTCATGGATGGTAAGTTCTATGTCATAGGCGGCATGGATGGTAACAAGAAGGTGCTGACGTGCGGGGAAGAGTATGACCTTGAGAGTTGCTCTTGGAGGTTCATTTCTGATATGTCTGACGGCCTCAATGGTGCGTCCGGTGCACCTCCACTGCTTGCCGTGGTGAACAATGTGCTCTATGCAGCTCATTATGCTGACAATGTCAATGTGGTGAGGAAGTACAATAAGGAAAGCAATTCATGGTCAACTCTCGGACAGTTACCTGAGAGATCTGCTTCAGTTAATGGTTGGGGACTTGCATTTCGTGCGTGTGGCGAAAAGCTGATAGTTATTGGAGGGCCTAGAGAATATCATACGGGGATAATTGAGATCAACTCTTGGATTCCAAATGAGACAGAACCTGAATGGAAGTTGATGGTTAGGAAGGAATCGGGCAACTTCGTTTACAATTGTGCCGTCATGAGCTGCTGATTCCACTGAGCTTGTTAGAGTTTCATAAACAACAGCATTCAGTTTGGCATTTGCCTTCTCCGAAGCTCAAATTTGCTGGAAAAACAGTTTGCATTTCTGCTGTCCATTGAAAGACTACAGAGGTTCGGTGGTACTGCCTCACAGTGAGTACCACCTCGATTTATTTTGCATTTTAGAAGCATGTTGGCTATCTGAACGTGATGGTAACATGTTCAGTTAATAACTCGAGGCAAACAAAATGTCCAGTTGAAGTAAACCCACCCTCACATTGATCAAGTTTGATCCTTATTTCGATAAGATGTTTTTCGGTGGCATATCTGAAGCGAAAAGGCCATGACTTCACCTGATGTTGGTTTGTCTCATGTAGTTTAATTTCTTTGTTTCCATGAATAATGCCCCCAATGTGAAGCTTCACCATACTATGCATACTTTACTTGTCGCGGCTACTTGTGCGATTCAACTTCTTGTGCGATCTCAAGGTTTATGTGTGGGTTACACAACTACTTTTATTTTTCCTGGTGCGGTTGTTGT
Source organism: Kaempferia galanga (assembly GCA_037974795.1). Classification (NCBI taxonomy): domain Eukaryota; kingdom Viridiplantae; phylum Streptophyta; class Magnoliopsida; order Zingiberales; family Zingiberaceae; genus Kaempferia; species Kaempferia galanga. The sequence continues at coordinate 8,561 of JBBPFP011122705.1, read as the reverse complement.
ACAGATCGAACAGGCAAGTTAAGATTTTTATCAGTTTTTCTGCTCAAAGTCTTTTAACATAGAAGCATATGCCTAGTGGCAACTTCTATCTAAACTGCCATTCATTTGATTAAGTAACTTGTGTACTCTCAACTAACGTGAATGTGATCAGTTATGTTATGTACCTGCATCGGTTGTCTCCGACTTTTGGTCTATCGATATATTGAAATAAGATGATTAGGGAATAGACTAAAGTGAAAGCCAAATATAAGTAACGAAAAGTTAATCTCACATCATTAATGAATTAAACACATTTGATCCTATTTGCCTGTATGAGTTGTAGTGTCTGTTGAGATTTGAATCTAATGTGTTCGTCTAAACTGTATTTCAACTATAGGATGGATAAACAATCTACTTTTTTTTTTTTAAAAAAAAAAAGAAAGGTGCAATCAGATTTCCTCACCAAACCCTCCATTCAGTAATAGCAGGAGGGCTCCTGTCATCTATCTGCTTTTCGTCTGCTTGTTCAATTAACTGAAACCTCTGACATCCACTCCTTCACTATGAGACTTAATCCGTTCATGTGTTTGTTGGCTTCCTGCGAAAAAAAAGATGGCCATGCATTCGTGTTTATGAATCTGAGCTTTGCAGATAGAAAACTGATTATTAGTTCTAGTTCAAGGTCAACACAAAGGAACAAGATGCTTATCAAGCAACGTATAGTGTCATGCTGCAAAATAGGAAGAATAACTCACCTGGTGGATTGCAGCTAATTTTGTTTCTGCATCATGTAATTGAGATTCTATTTCTTCTTGGACTTGCAGTAGAAATTTTCTATGTGCAGCCTCTGCTCATACACAAGAAGAAATATACAATTAAAAATGAAAGAGGAAATTTAGAATATAAAAATTCGTACATGGCAATGAACTAGCAGGATGCTAAATGTGTTTCTAAGCATGTTAAGGAAAGCACGTGATCACTACTTCGAACTCAGAAATAACAGAAGCACATTATTTTTCAAATATTTCTACTGTGTGATTCATAATCTTATACATGATGTAAAATGTTTGAAGCCACAAAAGTCTACAGCAAGAGGCTAAAATGTCTCCCTTCATGGTGGCTTAGCAACACCTTCAGGGTCACTGTAATTGGCAAGAAACAGACACTCAATTGTAGAAGGTAGTTTACCTTCTATAAAGTAGCAAAAGAAAGAACCATTCAAAGTTCAAACAACAATATCTTATGCACCATCCAATGCTAATCTACAGTAGCATCGAGGGGAAATTAGGTCTTTTTAAACTTCAAATGTTAAGTCATTCTATCTATTGCAAATATGGGATTTCAGCTAAACAGCAACTAACTTATTAAGCTTTTTTAGTAATATTTACTTTGCCGATCCAAACCAACTTTTAGCTCTGCTTTATATGCTTCAATTTCCTTGAGAGTATCCTTGCAGCCTTGGAAGTGTTGACCAACCTCTTCCTTAAATGTGTTATGAATGAACTTAAGTCTTTCATTTTGCTCTGTACCACTTCAAGGAATCAATTCAGGAATGAAGAAAGGAAGACTAAGAAAACTTGAATTTGAATCTCAATAAGAAAAGAAATGAAAAGATGATTTGTGAAACAGAAGAACAATAAAGTTGGCAGGGGAAATGTTAGCTCAGATCATCAAATGAAGTCCTAATTATACCATCAAATTTTGATTCCATGGATTTCATTTTTGATTTGCCAATGTTGAGAAACTTCCCTCTGCAAAGAATAAACATGATGAGGCCTTCACCAATAAATGTAGGTAAATGTAAAAACTTACAGGTCTTCTTCTATAAGAGACTGAGCACGTTTCAACTGTGAATATATTTTTTCTCCAGTAGCTGAGAGTATCTCAGATCTTTTTTTGGAAGTTTGTGACCTTAACTTGAATTTGAATTCCTTCAGAACGAATGCCAATTGGCACATAACACTTGTATACACGAAAAATTGGGAAAATGCATGAGCCAAATATATATATAATCAATAACCTAATAATCAAACATTTAGTACTAGAAATTATTATACCTAGCTAAGCTGCCCTCTGGATATTGGTCCGGGACTAGTCCAGTAAGTTCATCAGTTTCTGAATTACAATAAACAGGGAGAATGGTTATGGAACCTGGTTAATAAAGATGTGAAACTAACTTACCTGAGATGTTAAAAGCAAGGTTAATTTGGCATATTGTTTTCCCTTCCGAAGTGTGTTCCCTTTTCCTTTGACAAATTCATTAAGAAATCTATGAAGACTATCAGCATGTGACGACCACTCTTCAGATGATTGGTAACTTGCAAATGGATTGCAACAGCTCTCTTTGTAGCAGAAAGAAGTATGGCAAAAGTTACCAAAATTACAAATTGTAAAATCATAAACTAAATAACAATGCTTCCTATATTTTGCAAAGACTGATTGTTGCTTCTTAGAAGGTAAAATTTACTACAATATCCCAAGCACTTAGACAAGTACAATGTACTTTTCTACCCTTCCAATTCACCAGAACTAAATGGAACTGTGTCTATTTAGATCAACTCAAAAATATGATTTCATTTGAGTTTTTATTAAATTGGTTTGATTTAATGAATTGATTATACAATTTGGTAAGGTTTGGGTTTCTTTTTTGAAAATTAATTTGAACCCCTAAAACAATATAAGTTGCAGTGTTTTCTTATATGTATTCATGAAAACTAATATATACTATTATTCTTTAAATTTTCACTAAAAAGTAAATAATAAATTTAAACCTTTAATTTCTCAATTACTATTGTGATAAATAACTTAAATTATATACAAAGTATTCTTCATAACCAACTTGAATGTTTCTTATAACTGATATTTAAAGCTTTAGTTGTAATTATGAATTTTATAGTGTTTAAGCTATAAAATATATTTCATAGAGAAAGAATACTATGCTAATTCGGTCTAAACCAGACTAATCTGATAAGGTCAATCGATGATCGTTCAGTTTGTACCCTTGTTCAGTTTGGGCTGAAAGAAAACATTAAAGATAAAAGGATTTGTGTTATCTTTATTTGATTTGATTCTATTTGAACCAATGGATGCCCCTATTGCACATTCTATGTATTTGATTATCAACAAGTTCCCAACTAAACATATCAATTTGTTCAGATAGAATATTTAAAACATGCAATGGGCCATACTCATGTAATCACGTCACAACAGCTAAAGAGGGTTAGGGCCTTAGCATATGGTCAAAATATGCAGCCTTGCACAAACAATCTTATATTGCAATTATATGCTAGGCACAAGTCATAACTGATGATCAACATCCAACAAGTGCTCTCCAGAATGTAGCGTGTAAAACTATGTGGACTTTTTTCAGGCTAGCATAACCCATTCAGTATTTATGTGATTTTGTATTACAGTATTCAAATGAGAGAGACAATGTTCAGGAAGAAAGCATAAGAATGAAAAGGTAAATGGAAATATTGCTTGCTACCTAGTAGATCCTTCAAACATCAATCCAATGAACAAAATAATAAATAATTCAAGCTAAGTACTTGGATGTTTAGGTTCAAACAGAGCTGCGGATAATCATCATGGAACAGATATTGGTATATAGTACCAATATATGTGAGGGACCTCTGATAAATGACTCAGAATAATGAGTAGGAACAGACATCAAACTGTATCCACTATAAAAGGAGAGAAAAAAGTAGATATTTCAAACTTCATGTTTGAAGTCCTTGCAACTATATTCGAGATGATTGCTCCAACTTAAGTCTCAGTATATATTGCTCAAGTAATCTGTATTCTAAAAATATTGACAAAAAAAAACCCAGCTTTTTTCAAAAAACACATATTTGTTTCTATTAATACAAAAAAACCAACTCAATCTTGTTAATTATTTTCATATAAAAGGGCTTACAAGTTACAACTGAGGAGAAAAGGAATAAAGGCTAAAGAAGGATAATCATAGGGATAAAAGATCCAACCTATGCCTTTTCTTTTGATTGGGTTAACATACATTCCTCTAGTATCAGTAAATTATCTGGATAAGTGTTCTGAAACTTCTTTTAAGAGACAAGGAGATCAATGGAACTTAACCTCTCTGATATGCTAAAAGAACATATCAGAAAACAACCAAGTCATTTCCACTAGTGTGGAACACTATCGACTCTGGATCTGCATCAATCCAATCAGCACACTATCCACTTTAAACATGTGAGCATGCAATCATTAGTAATTGTTAACCAAGTTGCAATATGCAATAAATATTAACTCGATAGTTTCTCATTTAAGATAAGTAAAAGGTAAGCATTCACAATGGAATTAGAAATCATGATCAAAATTATAACATAAAGTTAACCACCTTTATTAGAAAAATCACTTGCTTCAAAGGTTCTAGCGTCATGTTTACTGGTTGAAGTCAGAAAAGTCTGTCTTGGGGATTTTCTTTTTTCTGCATGATGTGGGAACAGCAAATTCTCTGAATTGTTAATCTCTCTGCTTTCATCCTAAAGAACATTAAGGTAGGCCAATGGGAATATGGAAGAAAATTCTAGGATTGGTGAGCATTATTGCAATAGAAACAAAATCAACATTCCAGATGCAAGCACAGAATAATTTGGAAGTGATCTGAAGAACTTGGTAAAAATAAAGATTAAGGATACCGAAAATGAAGGAGTTGAATTCAATTTATCTGAATATGTTCTAGAAAATGTTCTTGATGCAATTGTTCCCTGAGATGCCATAGGAGTGTAAATGTCCTTACCGAATTGTTTGCTTTTTGATGGACTTGTGTCCATTGCAAAAGTTGGGCTCTGGAAATTACTAAATGGCATGGGAAATTTCTCCATAGATGGACATTCATTCCGTTCTTGCAGATGAACTAGCACTTGATTCTTATCATGATCCCCTGAATACCTATTGCACTTATGTGAGTCAGAATGTACTTCAGATTCTACATTGTTTCGTACAGGTGGAGTGACCAAAGCATTAGTTGCTTCAGAATGTAAGTGATGATTCACATTTGCAAGTTTGTTTGATGTTTGGAATTTGTATGATTCATTCTGAAATGGTAGAGGAGAGGGCCCTGTTCTCTTTCTCTTTGGTGTCATTTTGTCAGACGGTAACATTGTTTTCTCCGTGAATTCCAAATTCTTGGCCAAAACCATTTTCTTAGGTATCTGGACTTTCTGATGCTCAAATGACTTCCTTTTCTTCTTGCTCCTTTTCCTGTTGCAACTATTAATATGTCTGTTCGAACATACTGCTTTCACACCCTCTTCATCAAAAGTAAAGATATTGTTTTCTCCCATCTTCAATTTGGATGCTGAGCTGGAAGAGGACGGTAGCATCTTCCTGCGCGTTGTCCCCTCTCTTAACTTCTGAGGTATTATAAATGGAGCTTTCTTTCCTTTTAAATGACATGTGATCGGTTCTTTTATAACTCCACTTGGACTCTCTGAATCAGTATCAATAGTATCTGAGTTCTGTTTGGCAACGATTTTTTCTTCTAGCAGATCCCCTCTTTGATTTCTATTAAGTGTCTCTTCCTCTACAGATTTTGGTGTTTTCACAAACTGTTCAGTCATTGAAGGCATATCAAATTGATCCTTGCCAGGTTCCTTTCTATCTTCAGGATTTGAGAAGTTCGTATTCTGTTTGCGCTGTGAATTCTCACCAAGTATCTCCCACAAATTCATTCTCAGTATTTCATTGCTGCACTTATCCACTTCCTTTGGTTGTTCACAACCCATATTGTCGTGTAGCAATTTCATTTCTTGTATAGAAGTAAATCCTTCTTTTCTTTCAGTTTTTGCGCCCATCTGTAGGCTCTTCCCAGAAACAATTTTCTTATGCACTGCATTCTTTGACTCAAATACTGAAGCTTGGTTTGAAAAAGAAGTAATGTTCTGAAAAGTGGGTGTCTCAGTTTGTAAAGATTTTTTGAAGAAACAAGCAGATGATTTTTCAGCTTCATTTGTCTCAATTCCTTTGGGAACAACAAACTCTACATTCTTGAGCATATCTTTTTCAGTATCTATTTCTTCAATATGCTCAGGAAACAATTTACCTTCTGGCGTGGTTGGGGTCTCATAAGATATTTTTGTACATAAATTTTTTGAAGCCTTGGAATCACTGTTAGTCAGAATTCCATCTGGCTTGGATGTCTCAAAAAACCAAGATCCCTTGTTTGCTTTGACAGTGTTCTCCTGTGATGAAAACCTTCCCTTGAATTCGGGCATAGCAATCATCTTTCCATTTGCTGCTTCAGACACCACAGTTGGGCACTTATCAACAGTAATCCCAATGGATATTTTTTGAAATCGACTAGAATCACGACGGTTGCTGCTTAAGCTCCGACAGCCACTTGATCCAGCCTATATGATGTCAATTGACACGTGATTGATCAAAATAGTCAAATAAACAAGCTAATTTGTCTAAATATATTTAAGAAGAAAAAACTTTGCTATAGAAGAAAACTATTAAAGCTGCAAAAACAATCCTATAGCATGCTGCTCTATATCTGCATTTAGAAGAAAAACAACGTGGGGAGTGATAAGATTTTTTTCTCCAGGCATGCATCTCAATATTTTATATATTCATTTTTGTAAAAAAAAAAAAAAAAAAGAAACTTATCACCTTTGCAACATTAATAATTTAGAATCATGGCTTCGATAATTTATCAGCCATCCTTTGCTTGTATTTACTTACCTTATTTTATTGTACACAAGTCTGCCAAGCAAGAGGGCTACTCTATCTGTTCCAAAGTTCAATCTACTGTATAGATAACAGCGATCCACTTCACTAACATGCTGTTCAGCCTTGAAAGTATTGGTAGATTGGTACTTCAATAGCTTGCCTTCCACAAAAATAATAAAGCCCCCATCTCATACTAGTTATTATCTCCTTAACTAGCAAGCATAGTGTCATTTAAAACACAGTTGAGGTGCTCACAACCATCAACTAAACAAGAACGATTACCATCTTTAGTTACATGATATCACTGACCATTTTACAGCTAATGTGCACTCATCAAATAGTTGCATCAGGCAATAGAAACACAACAGATAATAGCTAGTCTCATCTAGTATAGCACAATTGCAACATTTTGCTAGGCACAAGAGTTTGGACATTTTAAAACTCAAAGTGTCTCATCTCATAGGTCGGCGAGAAACCACACAACAGAATATATCAAACATAGCTGTAAATGTAAAACACATTCAATATGTTCCACATATATGTGAGTCCAGGTATTGTCATCAAAACCAAAGAACTATGATACAATTTCTCAGCAATGCAATCAAACAATGGTGAGAAAATTCACCATCAATTGAAAATTTACCTGCAAGAAACAAAAAATTAGAATGAAAACAACAAAAACAGCGAGCAGCTTCTAGCTATAAGGATAAAGCGTGTCAAGTAATCTTTCACCATGAACATAAAAATCTCAAATAATTTCTCCAGGGACATTCCTATAGATCTTCTGGCGTTTTAACATCTATTAAGAATTATTTCCCTCCAAAACCTAATCGGGGATAAGTTGAAAATATAAGATGCAAAGCCCGATTCAGTAACAACGTCAAAAACAAAAATCATTAGCAATGATTCTAAAGCTCCGACTCGGAAAACCTTGGATTATTAGGGTCCTAGACCTTGACAAGGAACTAAAATCTCTGTATAGAGATCAAATTTGTGAAAACGGGAACAATTCTGCATATCGTAAATCAGTCTTGAATTGAACTAACACCAGCCAGAGTGGCTAAAATCTAGATCAATGTTAGAAATCCAGAATGTCAAGAATAAGAGAAAAAGCTGAATTCGACCATGGATTCCATGAAGACCAGCGATCTAGGAGCCAGGCGCGGCGGATCTATAATGATCGGATGCATCGAATCCATAGGAGAATGAAAGAGATAAGAGACGGTAAGAGATCGCACACACCGGCTTCATCGATCGCGGATCTGAAACCCTTGGCTCGCGAGCTTGTTATCCTCCGCCTACTCTACCTCGATTCAAAATGCAGTTTTATAACTCTCCGGGCAGGTTTCCCTCCAAAATGACTTGTCAAATCCGAATGATTTTACACGGCGGCCTTCGGTTTTGACTGATCGCTTACCTAGACCGGGCTGGTTAACCGGCCCGATTCTATTGAACATAACCTTATCCAAAAAGAATTCTCACGGATAATAAGTAGAAAATTTCCCACGCATCCCATACACATCCTTTTTTTTTTTTATTATTTACTATTTTTTGCTTAATGCATTCGAGTAGGATTCATCGTACGTTTACATATTCATCGGGTATAGAATATCGGATAGTTATATCTATACATATTAAAGAATCAGATATCTTTTATACTTATAATTTTTCTTCTTTTTATCCAATTATTGGCACCTCTTATCCTACTGTGGGAACCCCTCATTGGTCGAAGCGCCTCGAATGATCCAAGGCACCTGGATCATTTATTTATTTATTTATTTATTTATTTAAGCTTCCGGGTGTGACAATAAGATTTTATTTTTAATATTTAAGGATTAAGTTACGGTAATAAGCATAAAGAAATTTACGTGTGCACGGGGGTGAAG
>JBBPFP011122599.1:0-11856 GCA_037974795.1 Kaempferia galanga | reverse complement strand
CAGATCCTTTGGTTCACAAAATAGTAGACTAAGGGATGACTAATTTGTAATTATGACCAAATCATAGTCCTGATTTGGCCGTAATTAGTTGTGATCCCTATGAGGGCTAACCGTTCCCCTCAGGTCATAGTTTCGGTCAGAGCGGGTGCTCGGAAGCCACCCGGAGGCTGCTCCTCACTTGACGTCCGGTAACCCAGCCACCTAACCATTGTTGGTGGCCTCATAATGATCTCTGATCATCTATCTCAATTCAAACTATAATACGAGGAGGACGATAGACTTTAGAAGAGTAATTAATTACGATCGAATCGAAATTAAGATCTGACTGCAATTACAATGTACAATCCACCTGTTTTTGGATCAGAGAATATGGCCAGTATAGTTCATAAGTTAAAAAACACGTGCCAGCCACTTGCCAAACCCTAACGGAGGATGCAGTCTATAAAAGGCCTTTTCGATGTTTAAATGACTTGCCTCTCTTTTTGGGTTTTCACAGCTGTCTTTCCACCCTCGTTTCCGATCTCGACGACTGAAGAAATGGTACCTCCTTTCTAGCCATCTTCTATTTTGATGAATCCAATTTGTATTAGCTATCTGATAACTTCTTCCATCCAATTCGATGAGAAACTTTTTTTTTTCGTTTTATCGTTGCTCCGCCTCTGCTCTTTTTTCTTTTTAAGGCAATTTGATTACGTTTAAGGACCATTAAAGTCATGATCTTTGGGTCTACAGGCGCCGAAAAGAGCTGGAAATGCCCCCGTCCCAGCAAAAAAGAAACGTGTAAGCTATTTTTACTTTCAAATTTGTATTTTGTTTCGTCATCGTTGCTCTCGTTGTGTTATTCGTGCCTTTTGACTGAGTTGCGGTGGTCGTTACACAGGAGAATGTTGTCAATCCGTTGTTTGAGAAGCGCTCGAAGCAATTTGGCATTGGCGGAGCATTGCCTCCGAAGAAGGATCTGCGTCGGTTCATCAAATGGCCGAAGGTTGTCCGGATTCAGAAGCAAAAAAGGATTCTAAAGCAGCGGTTGAAGGTGCCTCCTGCTCTGAATCAGTTCACTCGAACATTGGACAAAAACCTTGGTAATTGGAAATCTCTGTTCTATATAAGATGTTTTGACTTGATTGGCAGAGTCAAGCCTTCAAGCATAAATTACCTGAATTATTTGGAGAATGTCACGTCATCAAAAGTTCCAATTTTTTGTTCTATCTCTTTTTCTCTCCAGAGCTTTGCATCAATTACTTTATCTATTAAAAAAAAATGTAACAACTAATTTCATTTGTATATTCAATTTGATAACAAATCTAGTCAACCTTCACAACCTGATAGGTTGCATAATCATGTTTGCATTACATCACCGTCATTTTTAGCTTCGGTTGACATTGTTCTGGTTTCCATTTCAGTTCAGTTGAAGTTGCTTGATATCTAATCACCACCGCACAATTTCTTTATAATTTCATTTATTATCTTTACCAAATTATTTGCAATAACATTTCTTTTGTTCAAACTGTTAAGTGTGTTTGAATTTTCAGTCACATGATAATACTAGAGTTGATACAAAATTTACAGATTTATAGAGGGAGTGTATCATTCCTTGCTGTCAGTAACATTCATTTTGCTCTGTAAATTGGTAGCTGTGGGCAAGTCATTTTGTGGTTACCAAAAGTATCATATTTCTCAATTGTTCTAGTTTATTCAGCTTTTTAAGAGCTCATTTGTTCTTTGACCCTAAAAAGACACTTTCATTCCAAGAAATGTTTTTGATTCTTGAGTGATCATTTGCATTTCAACCTAGTGATCTGATTGTTTGGATTATATTGGCTATCTATTTCCTAATCTTATGAAATTATTTTAATAATTTTACTGCAGCAACAAATCTGTTCAAATTGCTTCTCAAGTACAGACCTGAAGACCGAGCTGCCAAGAAGGAAAGGCTCCTTAAGAGGGCACAGGCTGAGGCCGAGGGAAAGACTCTCGAAGTTAAGAAACCCATTGTTGTGAAGTACGGACTTAATCATATTACGTACCTTATCGAACAGGTATCTGTTTTTTTTCACTCTTTTATTCTTTTATTTCAGCCATTTACCTCGTTGAGTGAATTATTTAATGTGGCACTTTGTCTTCTTTGTTTGAACTCGACCTCATTGTAGAACAAGGCACAGTTGGTGGTTATAGCTCACGACGTGGATCCAGTTGAGCTTGTAGTTTGGCTACCAGCTTTGTGTAGAAAAATGGAGATTCCCTACTGTATCGTCAAAGGAAAATCCCGTTTGGGAGCGGTTGGTTCTTCTTATTGCTGACCGTCTATCTTACGACAATGTATGTGTAGATGCTGATACTTTTCTTGTTGCTGTATCACAACAGATTGTGCATAAGAAAACTGCAACTGCACTATGCTTGACCACAGTGAAGAACGAGGACAAATTGGATTTCAGTAAAATTCTCGAAGCTATCAAGGTGAATATGGGATGGATCAACCCTCTCTGTCTGACTGACTTCTTGTTATTGTATAGGCGATTCTTATTCTAATGTCGTTTCAGGCCAACTTCAACGACAAGTTTGACGAGATCAGGAAGAAGTGGGGCGGTGGCATAATGGGTTCCAAGTCTCAAGCAAAGGCCAAGGCTAAGGAGAAATTGCTCGCAAAGGAAACTGCTCAGAGGATGACATAGGCTTTCATCTCGTTGTCCTTCCATTGCCATGTTTCGACATGTAGGGTTTTATGTTGAGAGTTCGATTGCTAGCCTAACGCATTGGCAAATACATTAGGTGTCACTGAAGTGTTCCATTCATTCTCCATCTATGTCTCTTTGAAATATGGTGGTGCTTCATCAATATACTAAAGTGGTCAAGTGTCGTGTCTTTTTAACCACTCTGGTTGAACCGACACAACCATAGTTTAACACTTTGAAGTCAGACACTATTTCTTCTCTCGATGATTTCACTCCATTATTTTTGTGACATATTTTCAGTTTTAAGAGGTATGTGTCCACTCCACTCGTCTTATTTAATCACAAGCAAAAGTCTCAAGAAACTTTGAGACAGTATGCCCGACCATATACTTGTATGGCGCACGCGAAATTCCTTTGGCAGTTTTGGAGATTTTGACAAGAGTCTTCATGCAAGGACTTCGTGAAGGAGGTTTCTTTCACACTTGATGTATATAAAAAAAACTCCATCAGATTATAATGCTCTCGTGGTACAAGCAGTGATATGACGGTTTAGAGATGGGCCCTATAAGGGAATGCAAGGCGAGAAGTCACAGTGACATGATAGTCATGGATCCAATAAGCGATAGAAGTGGGTGGACCTCAAGAGAATCCGATCTGACCACAGAAATTGAGCTCCTAGCCGGGCAGCATCACCCAACTTAGCTCCATCTGGCTAGCCGACTTATAGTTCATGACTCATGCGGCAGCATATGTGGATTTGCCCCCTCCACAGTTAGATATACTTTCACAAAGATAGGTGAAAGTATGGTCTCGATGGACAACTTGTAAAGGCTAATTATTTTCATCTTTCACATTTTAAAACTTTTTACGTTCCTTTTTGTTCCTCACTTGATCGCCAAAGGGCAATGCCGACCCTCACTAACGTTCGCTGCTGTACAAGAGAAGGAAAGAAAGGAAAACGAACTCTTGAAAGAAGACACTATCAACCACATCATTATTTTTATTAACACTCTGTTTGAAAATCTTTTAAGTAATGAAATTTAATTGAATTCTATTCGGAATTAAATTTCATTATAAATTGAATTGAATTCTTTAACACCCTGTTTGAAAATATTTTAAGTAATGAAATTCAATTGAATTCCATCAAGAATTGAATTCTATCGGAAATTAAATTGAATTTCTTGATTTGGAATGAGTTAGTAAATAACAGAATTGAATTGAATTTCTTGATTTGGAATCTATCAAAATTAAATTGAATTATTATATTTTTACCATTTTGTCCTTCTTTATTAAAACTTAATATTTTACTTATTAAAATCCTTGAAAGAAATCGTGACTAACACAACCCCAACATGAAAGTCGGGGAGAGTGGCGGCGGTAGGGTTGCGCGAGAGAAGAAGGTTCGGCGAGAAGACGAGTTGCGTTCGACGAGAAGAGTTACGCATGGGAGAAAAATAAAAGGAGGAGGGGCAAAAGCGTCATTTTCCCTGTTAAATGGAATTCTCTTCCCAATTCACACATTTTTAGGTGTGAATTGGTATTAGGGGTTATTAATAAATTGGAATTCAATTCCCTACTATAATTCCTTGTTGAAAATTTATACCAAACCATAGAATTAAATTCCAATTTCAATAGGAATTCAATTTCATTGGTTTCTAAACACCCTATAATTTGGAATGAGATAGCAAATAACATAACCGAATTGAATTATTTGATTTAAAATATATTAGAATTCAACTGAATTAATATATTTTTACTATTTTATTCTTTTTCAATAAAATTAATATTTTACTAACAACTCTAATTGAGCTCCCGTGGTCGACGACAGTGGATGGACAACGATAGTGGATGGACGACTGCAGAGAGCGGGTTCTACGAGAAAAGGGCTATTTGAGAAGGAAGGGTTGCACTAGAAAACGACGCGAGAATGCATTGGAGAATATGAAGAAAGGCTAAAAAGATCATTTTAACTTCCTAAGTGAATTCCATTATAAATCAGATCTAAATTTACTTTGAAAATTTTGTATAGAATTAAATTTCAATTTTCTATCAATTTTTTATTAAAAATTAATTTTAAAGGATAAAATTGAATTTTAATTTTTAAACGAATTCAATTTCATCGCTTATACCAATAATTAGGTGTGAAAAGTTTGATAGAGGAGATTTTACAACTTTCAGGGAGATTTTACAACTTTCGAGGTTAAAAATTAAAATTTCTCGGAATTTTATGCGTGCGTCATTTCTACCGGTTGGTTCGATCTGCCTGTACAGGCAGTGACCCACTGCCGATCGCATACGTCACATGCGCAGTGCAGATCTCGGGTACCCGCGGGGTGGATTGCCAAGGAGTACGAATATCGAGACGCGGCGTGTCCCATCAATGAGCAGGACCAATTCTACAGTCGCCCGTAAATTACCCATTTTTTCTACTGGAGGAAGATCGCGTGTGTCTTTCACCGACGCGAGGCCCTCGAGCGTCCTTTGCTACCGGATAAATGATTAAGGACAACCTTAAAGACCCGCCTTCTCCACCCGCTGTCCTTCCTCTGTCTTTTGGTCGCTTTCTCCGTCTCTCTCTCTCTGCTGGTCCTGGAGAAGAAGACAAAGCCCGAGCACGGCTCGGCTCTTCATGAAGCCGCGATCTCATCGTCGTCATCATCTGTACTGACAGAGAGAGCGCAGTCCTCGCAGCTCGCAGTAGGTTCTCTGTCGGTGACGCGAGAGGCGTTCCTTTGTGGGGGTTCGTACTGGATGTTGCTGTTCGTAGTTGCCTCTGCATTGTGTTGAGTGAGCGTAGGAGGAGGAGGCGAAGCAGAACTGAAATCTCTGGCCGGACGGCACGTTCTGGTTGGTGGCCTCTTCAGTCTCTTGCATCAGTTCGATTTCCCCCTTTTTCTCGTCGCCTTTTTTGTTAGTTCGTTTAACCATTGCATAAAAACGCTACCGAGATTGTTGTCTATGGCGAAATTTTGAATTTCGATGGGGTTTTTGATGTTCTGTTGGCTGTTCTGATTCTAATGGATGCAATTGTTTGAATTTGAAGTTGGATTCGTGCAATGTTTCACGGGAATGTGGAATTTCTAAACCTTGAAGAGGATTTTAAAAAACTCCAGCCATTCTACTACATTCGTGAACTTGACGGCTGGTCTCTTGCTTTAGTTCGATTTTTTTTCCCCCTTTTCTTGTGCGTTAAGTTGAATTCCTGTTGTTGTTGTGTTGGTCGTTCCGATTCAAAGGAAGAGATGAACAAGCAATTAATGAAACTGCGTGCTGTCTCCATTTGGCTGCTTCAAGATATGCGTTGTGTTTGCAATTTCGTTGGGATTCTGCAGGGTAGATCATGCCTTGTTCTTCTCCCTTGTATCATGTGCTCAGTGCTGTTCTTGTTATCTGTTCTCCATTTAGGGATAAAATGAAATGATATATCATGCTTGAATTAGACTTTCTTCCTGTTCACTCTGTCTGCTCGAAAACTTTGTCAAAATTGATGCTTCTGATCTAGATGCATTTCATTTCACTAGCACCGGCTATAAACTTGTTGCAAGGGTAGTTTACAGATTGTTAACTCTCTCTTTTTTCTTCATGTGTGCCAGAAAGGTGCAGATGTGAAGTTTCTGTCTTTTTTTCTTCAAGCTGATAAGAGAATTTAGAGAACTAGTTCAACTGTGCCATCCAACATTTCAAGCTGTGATCAAGCAAATGTCATTGCTCGTACTATTGTAGGAGTATCAGCGAATCATGGCATCGCAAATGCTGAAAGCCAAAGATGAAAGCATGCCAGGAACAAAACAATTCCATCAGCAGAAGAAAAGAATCACAACTCAGATTCATTCCTCAAAATCCCCCAGCAAGTCATCCTCCCCTCGTAGAATAAAGAATATCGACTTCTTAGAGAAGGTTGGGGCACTAAAAACAGAAAAGCTCCCTCGACAAGCTGCTGAAGATAGGGGAGGTGTCAAGAAGAACTCAGTTATATCATCTTTAGGGACTCCTCAAAAGCCATGGCCTGCTAGGAAGGTTACTGAGATGGATGAAACAGTTAAGAACATGTCCAATGTGCCCTTTTATCTTCAACGGACGGAGAAAGGCGATAGTGTCCACGAGAAGGCACTGAATGTTGGAGTTCTAGAGTGGGGGCTTCTTGAGAGATGGACACACCTTCAGAAATGTGGCACGGATGCAAGGGGTGGTGGTTCTTCATCTAAGTGTACCGAGTCCACTAAGTTTTCTACATTTGGTTTTTCTAGCCCTCTCTATCAAGGGAAGAAATCTTCTGTTCTTGCTCGTAAGAAACACTCATTCCCGAGCAGCCCAACTATGATGCGAGAAGAGCAAGTATATAGACCGATAGATGGGTTTTCTAATACAAGCTTCTCTTCGATTATGCTTCCTAGTCGGCATGATAATCATCTTGATATGGTTTTTGATCCTTTGGGCCATGAAAATGACAAAGATATCAGTACATGTTTAGATTCTGAAGGCATGCCTGATGAATTACGCCTAGGATCACATTCTACCACTTCACCTTCAGGAGATAATACCGATCAGGCTACTGTAATCAGTATTGGAGAAGACGATGACTGTAGTTCGACGAAAATTATACACTTGGCCAAGGATACGATGCCTCTTTTGGACGACAATGAAGAGATTTGGGGTTCCCTTCAACATAGTGCAGATGGTAAACAGCCTTGTTCTGGATCTACAATAACTACTGACTGCTGGCAAAGCGAGTCAAACAGCAAAAACCATTTGGGTAATCTGGTTGAGGATTTTGAGATCATTTACAGATTTTCTGAGGTTCCTCATTCATGCCCGCTTCCTCTGCCCATTGTGAATGATGAACCCGATGTGTCATGCGATGTTCCATCAGTAGGTTGGGCACCAATTGATAAACCAGTTCAAGGAAATGGGGGCATTCCTGGTGCTTCTTGTGAGAAACTTGAGTCCTGTGCCACTCAGAAACCAAGAAAATTCGAAGCCAAAGCAATTAGCACTGGAGCAAATAGGATGAGCAGGAGTTCTAGTATGAATGCTGGCAAATCGGAAGAGCTATTCAAGTCGATCTCTTTTTTGTACAATTCCCACGGAGAGCAAGTGCCCAGGAATAGTAAGGGTAGACAAAGCCCATTGAGGAGGCTACTAGATCCGATAATGAAGCAAAAGAACAACCTTCATTCGACTGGGAAGGTTGCAGCCTTACCTGGTCGCCATTCTGGTGAACTAACTGATAAATCGTCCCCAAGAGCGAACAAGCCATTGAACACAACTTTTGGTTCTGTGTGCCCGACGAGAGAAAGTGTTATTACTCCGAAGGAATGACCTTGTAATGGCAAGGGAACTCAAAATGATAAAAACCACGCCACAATGATGAAGCAAGCTCTTCTTCATCTGGCTTGGAAGAATGGGCTTCCTTTGTTCATGCTTTCGTCTTGCGATGGTGAAGCACTTGCTGCTGCAATAACAACGACTAGCACCTCCGACTTCGAAAATTTGGAGTGCATGTTCACGATATTCTCCATAGATGGTTCCAAGAAGAAAAACACATTTTGGAACAACTCAGGAAATAAGTGCAAGCAGCATCAATTGATCTCAAATGTCGTCGGTCAGTTGAATGTTGCACTTGGTGTGGTGAAGAGCTTACTGTACGGCAGTTTTGATTCTGTAAGAGAGTTTGTCTTGCTTGATGCTTCCAAGTCTGTTGACTCTCGAACTGTGAGTGAGCTTGCTGCCATGGTTGTTCAGATACCACCATCTAGAAAACCCAATTTGTGGACTATAAGTGCAGCAAATGATGAGAAAAGTTTACATTCTGATCAGCACAAGGCGATAGGTCAATCTAGTATATCAGTTATAATTCCGAGCGGCATTCATGGCTTGGCCACGGACGGGGAGCCCTCGAGTTTGATAGAAAGATGGAGGTCCGGAGGCGTTTGTGATTGCGGAGGTTGGGATGAGGGCTGCACCTTAAACATTCTTAGTAACAAGCTTCAAGAGCACAATTCATGTGGCTCATTCCAACCTTGCCAAACCACCGATGGTACTCATCGGTTAGAACTAGTCACTCAGGTATGATTTCTTGACAAACATAATGTCTGCAACATGTGCTTAAGCAAAAGGAAATGATGATTAAACTCTCTCAGGGAGCGTCTCGGGAAACAAGACACGCCTTCAGCATGGTTTCTTTCAAAGAGGGGCTCTACACTGTTGATTTCCGATCATCAATTTCTCTACTTCAGGCCTTCGCAATCTGTTTAGCAGTCATCCATGGTGGAAACCCCTGCATTAGTTCAACCCGGCAAAAGAGCTTGCAGGAGCACATTGTCAACGATCGGTTAGGGAAATATTCTACCGCGCAAGCAGGCAACCATAACAGCTATGTGCCAAATCATCCTCCTGTTGAAAGAACTTAAGCAACCAAAACCTAGGTTGCTTCCATCTCTTTAAACAACTTGTATATCATCTCTTTGTTTTTTCATGTAAAGAAAACCATATTTCTCAGTCATAGACAGCATGAGGAAGCCATAGATAAGAATCATCCATCGTCAAGTGGATAAGAACTTTTGGCAGCTCTTTTAGGTTTGTGAAGCAGCATAACACATGCTCTTTGAGCTATTTAACATTGATGGCTTGAAGAGGTGTAACAGCTAAAATAGATATTGTCCCAACTCAAACAAAGTGTTGTGGCATAGACTCAAGTCAGTTTTACAATGCTGAAATCACTACCTGATTAAGAGTCAACTAATGTTGAATAAAGACCACTTTCTCAGGTTCCAAAATGAACCTGAATAAAGTGAAACCCTACTGAAAGCAACAGAGTGAATAATTCAAAAACACACACTAAATCTTACAGTAGCATATAAACACAAAAGGAAAACTGAAACTGGCTTTATGTCTTCATGTCCTCTTCTTCTTCAATCTTTGGTGCCAGATAATACCTTACATATCCCATGTCTGCAATTTTATACTCAACCACAACAGGCAGATCAGACGATAGGCTGATGCTTACAGTCTCAGAGAGTGGCGTTGCCTTGGTGAAGGAGTTCAGGTACCTCAGAGCAAAGGTTAAAGACACAGGCTCTTGCATTTCGATGACAGTGGCTTGTTCCGGCTTCAGGAGACAAAGACAGATGTGAAATATTGTTACAAGCATTTATCAGAGAAAGGTATTGAATTCACAGCATGTTCATTGCGCCACATATTGAACCTAAATGCACTATGAAATCCATGGTTATTTTGTTCCTAAACCCTAAACTAGTCAATCATCATCAGTTTAATTTTATGGAAGTACCTTGTCTACTGTCATGTTTTGCCTGCAAACAATGTTGGCAGTTCCGATGTCTCCAGCAGTTGAGAACTTAACTCCTTCCTTGGTCACTGAAATGATCACTGCCAAGATCCAAACCACGAGAATCAGCAGAAAAGCACAAATGAATTCTTGATGGATTCAATCAAACTAAGATTACGATTTACCGGTGTCTCCAATGCTGCTCAGGTCTTTGCAAATCCTTGCAAATTCCCCAGAAGGCATCCTCACGATGGCTTGGTACTCAGCATCCGGAATGCCAAGGTGTTCACTGTCTATGTCCATCAGCTTCATTTCAAAATCAGCAATTTTGTCTTGATCTAAATAAAATCACGAACAAGATGAACAGAGGAGTAATAAATCATCTGATATAAGTCACGCATAATCTCAAACACTTGGAGGGCACAATTTGATCGTGGCAAACTAAGACGAACACTTGCAAGAGTGATATCTTAAGGAAAAGCTTCATCTTTTTTAGATGAAGGACATGTTAAAACATTTGAGGGAGAAAACAATCCTAAAACTATAAAACGAAGATAAAAGGAATCACAAGCATTGGAAATAGATTGAAACTAATCCTGTGTTTAAGTTGCACATATTTGCAAAATCCAAGACTATAAGCAGCAGATCGAAGAAATCCCCCAAAAAATGAAAAACGAATGGATTCGCATGTGTAAATCGCACATTTTCTCAAACACTTGGAGGGCACAATGTGATTGAAGAAAACAAACACAGATCAGAAAGAGTAGTGGATCTTCGTACTTGGGCTTTCGAACATGAAGGTGACGGTGTCGCTGCCGTCGTCGGCCTTGATGGTGATGATGTCGTCGGAGCCGGCGCACCGTAGCATCTTGGAGACGTTGCCCAGGTTCATCCCCATGGAGAGGTTGCGATCGCAGCGGTAATGCTCAAAGCCCTCGGATCGGAGGAGGAGGGCGACGAGGGCGACGTGGCTGGAGTCCATAGCTTGGAGCGAAAAGCCGGTGGCGGAGCAGTCGAAGTTGGCATCGGTGACCAGCTCCTTGATGGCTTCCAGCACCTTCTTCAGCAGGCTTCCTTGCACCAACCGGAGCTCCAACATCTTGACCTCTCCACTTCTCCCCTCACCTATTCGGTCGGCTGCGGCTTACGCGACGCTGTCGATCCTAGGCTCCTGGTCTAGGGTTAGGGGAGTGCACGAGAACGGCGGGTAAACGATAAATAGAATGGGCCTGGGGGAGGTATTTAGCGGGAAAATGCAATACGTTTCCCTCGCGGGGGTTTTTTTTTTGTTTTTGTTTTTGCACACTTAATAAGGGCATCCCATTGATTAAGTGTTATAATATTCCATTAACATTTTTATTCTTTTATATTTATTTTAATATTAATATTTATTATTATGGGATCTATATATTATATTAACAATTTAATTTTTTATTAAAATAATTATTATTTATAAATTTACTAGTAATTAGTTACTGTTTAATTTTTTATTTTAATCTCATAAAAATACCACTATTTTTATTTTATTTATTTTTGTTAATTTTAAATTTTTTTAATAAAAGGAAGAATCCACCCATGACAATTTATTATTATCAGATGCCTAATCAGATCATCTACTTACAGGTGCAGATTATTATGGACCAGGACAGATCCATAATTTACAAACTAGAAAATCCTATCTGCTATGTTTAAGTCATTATTATAGTGTGTATATAGTAAAATGAAATAAAAAGATAAATAAAAAAAAACAAAGTTGTCTTATATAGACCATAATGAAACAATTGTTAAGTTAGGAGATGATGAGTTGTCCGGAACTGAGATTTTTAAATATTTAGGATCGATTTTACAAAATGATGGAGGAATTGAGCGAGATGTTTTACATAGAATACAAGCAGGATG
>JBBPFP011122491.1:0-11856 GCA_037974795.1 Kaempferia galanga | reverse complement strand
GCCGAAGGATCGAGGAGTCGTCCACCTTACGGACAAGCCGTGGAGTAGGAGCAAGACATCTCCGAACCACGTAAACGACGCGAGTTAGCGGTGCTCTTTCTTGTCTTTGTTTTAAATTGATTTAGTTTCCGCTTGCGCAACTAACCATCCTAGGAAGAAGGCGACCATCGTACGACGATCTCGCACCAACATATTAGATTGTGATCGAAAGGGAACAAAGATTGCAGGCTTTGAAGTAGTAATTGCTAGACTAGGAACCACGTAAAATCGAACTGTGTCCTAATCTACTTTACTTTATCTCCGCTGCTATTTATTTTGATTCAGTTTTACGAAACGAGACAAAAAAAAAAGAAACGATTTTAAATTAACGAAATTCACTCCCCTCTCTCAACTTCTACGATCCTATAGTATCACATAATTGACTTATACTTAATAAATTAAAGGTCATATTTTCAACAAGTAGAACTTTTTGAATCACAAAGTTTTAATTAAGATTAATATCATCTCTTCCAATTACCTTTAGCTCACGGTATGTCATGAGTATCCACTATTGATGATCCATTTATTTGAGTAGTTGTGATCCTATGATGAGGTGGGGATTCATTGGGTGTTTCTTTACTAGTTATATCTTGGAACTCAGTCAATATCTCTGACTTTAGGGGAAGAGACTTTTGGTGAATCTCTAGAGCTAACTGCGATGTTTTAGGTTACCAATGCTACCATCACTCCTGACTCCTTTCCTTCTTTTTCAAATTGAGACTGTATAAGCAGGTGGAGGGTTTGTGTTCAAGGTTGGGATGATTTAGTTGCCAGCTTATGTTTGGACTCTAGTTTGCTAGGTACAATCAATTATTTTGGTCATTGTTCTTAAATAAATTAGTATTTTCTAGTCCAAAGTTACAAAGAGATCATAAAGCTAGGATCAACCAATGATGACATGATCCACTCTTGTAAAAAGAACATCACACCATATGTTATCCTTTTATGGAACCAAACACCTTTGTGTAATTTGAAGGGAACTAGGTCTGATCTACTCTCAGATGTGATTTAGTGGTTGCTTGAATCCTAGAAAGGACTTGTGTGGAAATTAGGTTCATGTAGCTCCGATGATCGATTGCAATTTTACAAGCCTACTTCTGCATTTTGCATATATGCGAAAGATGCTAATGTATTTCCAGGTGCCATCTGACGTGGGTATTGAAAGATACAATACACCACACTAAGCCCTATGGTTTGTTTTCTAGTTTTCTTATTTTCATAGTGTTGGTCAAAAGTGTCAACTTCCTCATCACTACCTGGGATCAAAATGTATGCCACTTCATCCTCAAAATTTTGTTCTTATTCTAACTCTATGACTGTGTGAGCACTTGGATGCCAGATGCCCCTTGTTATGACAATTAAACATTGAACATCGTGATTTTTCTATTATCTTAATAAGGTGTTGTTTCTACTCATTTTAGGATAAATTCAAGTCAAGTAGAGTCAATGAGTTTACTTAAATATATAGTAACACCCTATAAATAGGAGCATTTCCAGTTGTGGGGCTTGATGGTCGCAAGGTATGGGCCTTCATAAATCGCTCAATCTTTTTATCCTTCTAGCACATTTCTTCGATCAATGCTGGGTAAATAATTTTACTTTGGCTTTGAATTTTAGGTCTCAAGTTATTAATAAAAACGGATCAAAGTTTCCATAGAGTCGAGTTTGGGGTTGCAATGCATGTCTGTTTCCAAATTTGCCTTGATATTTATTTACGCTCATGTATAGTTGTTTTAGATTGTTTCGCATACTTAAAATCCTTTTCATATATAGTCTGTGTGTGGATGATTTTCTCCATTTGAGATGTATTAATTTTGGATACTCTACTAGTATTTCTTTGCTAAACTTAACAATTTAATTTAAACTGCGCTTAGTTCGATTTGGGGCATACCAGACTTGTCAAAGTAACCCTAAATCTTAGTTCCCTAGGTGAAAAGTGCTCGGGACTAGTCGACCATCAAAACTAGGGGCATTTAAGTTGACTCGATTTTTGAATCCAATTCTGATCTAGTTTTATATCTAGGTGGTTCAGGTCTACACCTAGGTCGAATTTAAGTGTTCTAAGATTGATTTACTATATCAATGATGATTGACGGTCCAAATGTGAATGATTATTATTAAGCCACGTGTAATATGTGATCCATAGGCTCAAGGATTATGTCCTTTTCCTGCTTATACATTTATGCTCTTAACATAAACTTTAAACTATGAGCTAGGTTTTTCACTTTAATCAACGGGTTTTCTTTATATATATATATATATATATATATAGCAGACGTGAAGTTTGACAAGTAATGAAATATATAATTTAAACAATATAATAATTTTAAGGAAACAAGTTTGAACTTAGGAAATAATGACAAAATAGGTATGTAACTTAAAGAAAAATATGATGATAATAATTAATGAAAATAAGATTATATGTGTGTCCGATAAAAGATAAACAAAAAATAATTAACCTATTAAATATAAATAAAAGTGATAATGAATGTGGGGAAAAGAACTATGAGATCTCTAGTCGAAGTAGGGAGAGAAGATTGATGGAAAAATATCAAATACTAAATTAAAATTTAACTTTGATACTGAGAATATAAAACAAACGAGTAATATACCATCGTCATCCAGAAGGAAATTACCAATTCTTTGTTACAGATAATTCTAATCCTTTTTTTTTTATAATTTGATAATACGACTTATAAGTGGTCGTCCTATTCTTTGTAAAAAAATAATTTTTGATAAAATTTTAATTATTTTAATAAAAGCTAATAATTTTTTTAAAAATATTAAATAATTTATTTAAAATTCTAGTAAATTATAAAATAAAAAATGTATATAATTTTTAATAAAAATTAAATTGTGCCTGTGTTAGTATATTTTCTTATAATTATTATCTTAACTTTACGTACGGGGTTGAGTGTAGAATTTGTCGATGTTTTTTTTTATTAAAAAAATAAAATAAAAAATAAAAAATTCTTTAATATCACTACGGAAAGAGGGGAGGGCGGACCAAAGTTGGGCCTTTGACGATATTTCACGATTCATAATTAATTAGAAGGGCAGCAGCCGCACAGCACAGCAAAGCAAAGCACAGAACAGCCTCGCTCTTCCCTCTGTCCGTATTAGAAGACCGAACCAAAAGGCAAAGGGAAAGCAGCAATTAGCAAAGCAAGTGGAGGAGACGGCCAACAACTCCAAAGCAGCAGCAGCAGAAAGAAGAAGAAGAACCAAACCGAGTTTCCTTCTACGACAGCCAAACCAAATCCCCATGAGGCACAAGAAGAAGAAATCCCGGTGGGCCGCTGAACTCTCTCTCTGCCCTCCCACCTCCCCCTCCCCCTCCGCCGCCGCCGCCGCCGCTACTGCTGCCTCTTCCTCCTCCGAATCCGACGACGGAGGCGACGATCTCCTCACCCAACTCCCCGATACCATCCGTCTCCACATCCTCACCTTTCTCCCCCTCAAGTACGCCATCCGCACCGGCGCCCTCTCCTCCCGCTGGCGCGGCCTCTGGCGCCTCCGCTGGCCCCACCCCGCTGCTCTCCAATTCTCCCCCTCCACCACCGCACTTACCGATTCCGCTGACCAATTCGTCTCCTCCATCGACCGATGCCTTTCCTTCCGCGACCGCTCCCTCCGGATCGACTCTCTCTCACTCGCCCTCCCTCCCGGCCGCCGCTACGACGCCGACATCAAACGCTGGCTCGACTACGCCTCCTGTTGCGGCGTCGAGGATCTCCACCTCGCGGTCTCCTTCCCTTCGGCGGCTACCACCTCCGCTCGCCCTGGCCGCCGTGCTGCCCGAAGGAACGATCGCGCCGCCGTGCCGACTGCCTTTTTCTTCTCCATCTGCGAGTGCTCCAATCTGTCCCGCCTCACGCTCTGCGGCCTCCACCTTGCCAGTCCCGGCGCCAATATCAAGCGCCTCTCCTCCCTCGAGGTTCTTAGCCTCTATGCTACACCCGTCACCGACGCGGCCTTGAAAAGGATTATTGCTGCATGCCCTCGCCTCCGCTCGCTTGATCTTTCTTTCTGTCGGAAGCTCCGGCGAATTGCCATCACCGCCACCGGCAGTCCCCTCACCAGCCTTACCATCGTCGACTGTGTAAGAGCGGTGGAGGTCGCAGTCTCAGCTCCAGGCCTCCGGCGTTTTAGATTCGCTGGAAATTACCTCACGACCTACTCGTTTGATAACCCCAGCAGGCTTGAGGATGTGCACATACTCGCTGGGATTCCCATATCAAGCCTTCCTCGGAGTAATTGGGTGAAAGTGCTCTGCGGCCTCTTTAATCTTAAGGTCTTGACCCTCTGCAATCTCTCACTTCAGGTAACATATTGCCTCTCTTCTCTGAGTGAACAAAAACGACCTTTGTAGTAAATTCGCAGTGTTTTCCTGTTTTCTTTTCAGTACATTGTTGTTGAAGGTGCAAAACTGATGGGGGGTTTAAGGAGTTTGAGAAGCTTGAGAGAAATTCAACTAGTGATGGCCATGATGACTGATGAAAATCTAATGGATATCTATGGATTCTTTAGGCTATGTGAATGCCCAAGGTTGGAGAAATTGTTCATAGAGGTTAGTTGATCAAAGTCGCTTTGTAATACGGAACTGGAGTTTTTGTAATCATTCAAATCTATGTCTTTTGTCCTTACAGCTTCCTACCAATACTCGTGATCCTTTTGTTGAGAAGTATTTGGAGATTTCAGAGGAGGATCCTCCAGAGGTTGAATTTGAGTACCTTAAGATGATAAAGATCAGTAACTTCAAAGATCACAGCAATGAGATGCGGTTGGTGAAATTTTTATTGGAGAAGGCTAGTTCTCTCGAGTCTTTCATGGTGGTTGCCCCCAAGGAACTTGTGGGTGATGAATACAACAAAAGGGATCCGAATGCTTGTTCTGATTTCCTGCAATATCTCCAGTTAAAGCTATCAAGCATTCAAAAGGTTCCACTAAGAAGGCAGATAATATTGAGCGATCACGACGATAACAAGTGCAGGCCTACACATTGGGATGTCTACTCAACAGTCTAAATCCCGACAAGGAGAGTTGTAATAGGTTGGTACCAGAATTTGCTTTGTTAGTTTATCACAAAACACATCCATTATACATAGTAAAGCAATATGTTCACTTTCTTTATAAATTTATGATAGTGAAAATTTCAAATGATCTACTCAAGTTATTAGTTCTACCCAAACTGTCATTCACTGTTGCTTACAATTTTTTTTTCTTGATAAATAATTGTTTATACAAGAAGAGTTGCAGTTTAACCCTATCTTAGATTGCCTTTTTTTTTTTTTGAGCCACTTAACGTGAAGCTTGGCCATTGCTATGGAAAAGTTGTTACTCCCTATGCTCTTTTGGTCAAATTGCTGAAGATGATTTACATACATCTACTTTCCGCTGAAGATGATTTACATACATCTACTTTCCTACTAGGAAGTTTCATTAAACAGAATTATATGTTAAAGACAACTAATGCCTCCATAACTGGGGTGTCGATATGATTCTGTGAGATTTTTGAAGTTGTGATATTGATGAAAAATATATGATGGTATGAGATTGATAGATTCCTTTTGATGCAGGGACTACTAAGTCAATAACGTATTGTGTTGTCCAATGTCTTCTTTATAATTTTATTGTTCTTTATGCATTGATTCCACAACTCTATCTAATACAGGCACATCTAGTGCATGTCTATGGTTTAAATTATTTTGTTTAGAGCTGATTCTGGGGCCGTCGTCGCTAATATTAATTGTTGGAAACTAAGTTGAGCCTAAACTTTATGCTCATGATGCTGAAAATTTCACATCTGGCCGAAGGCATGATATAATGAAAATATGATTTCCTTCTGAAAGAGAATGTTCAGTCCTTCTCGTATCCATCCAAAAGTGTTCCTTGGCCACGAGTCCTCTATGTCTGCTAGCCTCTTTCGACCTTGGTCACCAACCATCCACCCACCGTGACCATCCCTTGCCCTCGGCTGGGACGTGTTTTCTTTTTGTGGACTGTGATCCAATTACTCTCTATTGTTATCCAACCACCCATCCATCCGTTTTCCTCCGCCCTAATGAAGCTCTTATCTAGTTGTGAGTCTGTGTTTCTACTCTAATTGGGTGAGGCCGAGAGTTGTTTATTTGTTTATGTAGTAATATCGCGTATGCTTGCTCATATCATTGAATGATCATCTTGAATTTAAAAGACATACGTGAATATGATTTCTCGTTTGACAGAGTAATATATTTTTCCGGTTGCGTTTTTGTAGTAAAATATTTTCTTAATATTTGGTTTAAAAAAAGTCTATTTCTCAAGAAGTGTTATTCAATAATTTGCCGTTTATAATCGACCGCAAATTAATTATGTTTTCTGTCTATCTATTCTATTTATAAATGTAAAATCAATTATGTTTTTCCACCAAAATATCAATTATTTTTTATTTTATTTTATTAATTATTGATATATCGTGTAGTGATTGATCTGATACTACTAAAGTTTTTCATTGGCTATATAGATAAATTCGAAAAGCACAAATGATTTTTAGCACCGTTTTAATATCACGAGTCGTTTGAACATCATAGACGCATATATTTGAATTCTTAATTTTTAAGAGCTCATCCTATCTTTTACCAACATGCACCAGTGCCCCAAAAAATAATCATGTTCCTATTATCGATATACTATAGCCAAGTGAATAAGATGACACTCAATTATATGTGACACATATAATTATACTTAAGTATCTTATCTTTCAAATAAAGTTTAATTTCGACAATTACTTAATTTGGCTAGTATTATAGAATTTGATTATATTAAAATCGGTTTTTAAAATTCTGTAAATTTAATACACATACGTATATAACAACCCAATGTCCAAAACTTTATCAATAATATGGAATCTTAGGAAAGGATGTACTATATACCATCAGCCCTCGCAAAGTTAATACATTAATTTTACATGTACGACCGTAAGGGAAAGAACCTTGTGGTATATATTATTGGAAAAAAATGATAAATTCAGTTAGTCTTTTATTGACTATTTTTAGGAGTGGTGGGTCCGGCCCCACGGAAGTTTTCTACCGACCATCAGGATAAATCGAAAAGCACTCACGATGAACAATACATCGAAAAGTCCAACATCCCTTAGTCATTGTAATAGCTAAAAAGAACACATACTTAGTGACATATTCACTCTACCAATTATGACAACAACCATCAATTTACAATAGCTAAAAATTTTTTTGTTGATTTTATTTTTGACGTGTAATAACCTCAGCAATTCACATCGTTGTTCAGCGGTGGAGAAGGTTTTTAGTTTTTTTTAATGGGCCCGACTCAAAATGAATTAAGAGAGGAAATCGAATCGCTTGTTAATTTTTGATGACATATAGGAAAAGGAGAATAAAGGAGCTTCATAAATTTATGCAGCAATCCTTAAACAGTTTAAATTTTCCCTTGACACAATTGAAGATAAATTCAAATTACAATTTGGAATTGGAAGAATATTGGAATCAAATCTTCACCGTACACGTTGATCACTTATTCGCAAATCGATCAAAGTACACAACGGCCTCAGATCTTTAAGCTCAGCGAGTGCTTCAGGCTGCCCACGTGCAAAACATGTGCCCCCAATGCCACCTTCCTCTCCCCAACCTCGTCCGCCAAGCTCAAGTCCCGGCAGACGTTCACCGTAAAAACCACCTCCGCCGCCGCGCGAGGCTGCAGGTACACCTTCTCGAACCCCAGCAAATGTTTCATCGGCGCGTTGTGCACCCGCGGGGGCGTCGAGAAAAGGAACACGGTGTGGCTGCCGGAGGCGCCGCCGGCGTTGCGCACCCGCAGGCGCACGTCGAATGAGAGCCCGGAGCAGTCGGCTTCGGAGAGAGGGAGGGATTGGAAGCGCTGGTATCGGCAGGCATGAGTTTCGTCTAATGGGATGGAGACGAGCTTGGGGGCGGTGACGAGGTGGTGGGTGTAGTCGGTGTAGCTGAGACCGTCGCCAAAGTTGTATACAGTCTCGCCGGTGTAGAAGCGATAGGTTCGTCCGGGGTATCCGGCCGATGGGTCGGGCCTCATCCGCATGTCAGTCATGTCGACGGTGTCGGCGAAGGACTCGGGGTACCACGTCACCGGCAGCCGCCCACCTGCAGAGCGTTGATATCAAATTTTTTACCTGACAGATCAATTTGATCAATTGGAAACTTTGAGTTCTACTGAGAAAACTGAGGATTTATTTTTTACATGGATTGAAGTATCCAAAGAGCACGTCAGCTATGGCCGCGCCGCCGGCTTCGCCGGGGTACCCCACCCACAGAATGGCGGGGATGTTATCATTGCTCTTAGCGAAAGTGATATCAAACGGGCCACCGGACATGATTACGAGGACCACCGGACCCTTGGCCGCCTTGGCCACGGCCGTGATTAGCGCCGTCTGCTGCCCAGGGAGGAGGAGGCTCACCCGGTCGAAGCTCTCCCTCTCTATTGACTGGTCGGCTCCGACGACCAAGACAGTGGCGTCCGCCGCTGAGGCGGCGGCTACGGCAGCGTCCAACTGGAGGGAGTTGCCGGAGCAGCCCACGTTGGTGCAACCCGGCGCGTAGACAGTCTTGACGATGGCCCCGAGACCTTGGAGCGGACTCGTGTACTTGCACGGTGTGCCTGAAACATATTAACAGTATAAGAAGAAACAGAGCACGCTTTTGTTTCGGAGCTTAAACAGAGCATCCTTTTACCCTCGTAGTTTCCGATCATGGTGAAGGTGGCATTGGCGTTGGGCCCGATCACCGCCAACGATTTAATGGCCTTGGCGTCAAGAGGGAGGTGCCCATGGCCGTTCTTGAGGAGGACGATGCCCTGCCGTGCGGCTTCGCGGGCGAGCTCCTGGTTCGCGGCCGTGCACACGTCGCCAGGGCCGAGGCCGCCATAGGGAAGCTTTCGGGGATCGCCGTCAAAGAAACCAAGCCTCATTAACACGGCGAAGTTGTTGGTTATGGCCTTGTCAACGTCCCCCTCCGCCAGCTTCCCACCCTGGATGGCGGCCAAGGTGTGGCTGCCCAAGAACGAGCCACAGTTGAGATCAAGCCCTGTAGAGATCAATTAGCAGAGCTAAGATCATAAGTTGTTATTTTCAAATCTCCAAGAAATATCTTAACCTGCTTTGATGGTGATGGCTGCAGCATCCTCTGGAGTCTTGGTGTAGTGCTGGTGAT
The DNA here is from genome assembly GCA_037974795.1 of Kaempferia galanga. Classification (NCBI taxonomy): domain Eukaryota; kingdom Viridiplantae; phylum Streptophyta; class Magnoliopsida; order Zingiberales; family Zingiberaceae; genus Kaempferia; species Kaempferia galanga. Next base: position 2,617 of record JBBPFP011122491.1, on the reverse strand, counting down.
AGTAAAGCTCACTTATTGAATCACAATCTGTGACAATGTATCTGTAATTTTTGAGTAGTTCAGCATCAAAAGAAGATTAAAGATTAAAGAAGAGATTGATTAATTAAGAGGAGGATTAGTAATTAGATGAGACCCATTGAGGTTCCACTCTCCTCTGATGGTTCCAGCAAGGAGGTCAGGATCAGCACAAGTTGGCACTCCATTGACTTGGTTGTAGGAGCACATAACACTGGCCACATTCCCATCGATCACACAGCTCTTGAATGGAGGTTGGAAGGTATCATCCATGTCTTGCTTCGTGACCTATAAACAGAGACGATGACTGATTTTTCAAAACCTGTTTCACATTGTACTCGAGATTGTAGTTCTGTCAGTCACCTTTGCGTTGAAAGTGTAGCGTTGGATGCCTTTCCAGTTATCGAGGTCGTAGGCAGTGTAATGCTTGCAGCAAGCAGCAACCTTGAGCTTGTCAGGGTCATCAGCTTCCTGCAAGCCCTTGACATAACCAGTGGCGTATTTACTGGCCAGCAAAGGATCCTCCCCAGGGGTCTCCTGCCCTCTTCCCCATCTTGGATCTCTAAAGATGTTGATGTTTGGGCTCCAAAATGTGAGCCCTGCGAGACCTACATTGTGCATTGCCCTGGCCTCAGTCGATACCACCTGAAACACATCGATCGATACTTTCAGATCCATGCGTCTGAACCACGCTAAGCACCGTTGCATTAATTGCCTAAAAATCTTACCTTTCCGATGGCTTGGAAGAGGGAGGTGTTGAAGGAGGCAGCGGTGGTGATGACCTGGGGGAAGCTGGTGGCGCCAGGGACGAGGGAGGAGAAGTGCGTGCCGGGGCCGACGTAGGACACACCGTGCAAAGCCTCGGACCACCACTCGTAGCTCGGGATTCCCAGCCGCGCCACTGCCGTCGCCTTGTTCACCAAGTTGCCGATTTTCTCCGGCAGCGTCAGCCGGCTGACCAAATCCTTGACCCTCTCGGCCGTCTCCAGCGAGGTGTTGCAGAACTGGAAGGTGGCCAGGGTCGGGTCCGACGTCACGTCGCAGGCGAAGAGTGGCGTTTGGGCGGCCACGCCATTGGAGGCGGAGAGAAGGAAGCAGACGGCGCAGAACAGCTGTATCAAAAGATGGGATTTTGATGGCTCTCCCATCGTTCTCCCGGCGTCAATGTCCGCCTTCCACCCCCACCTTCTCCTCGACTCCTCCTCTCCCTCTTTTTGCTACGGGCTTAAACGGGTCATGGCCGGATGTGCAAATCCGGTCCTGATTCCAGAAAAATGAGATTCAATCCTCCACCCTGTCTAATTAACCATTTAAAAAGAGTAACCGCTGCACGTAGAGCCGGGGCAATGCGGGGGGTGACGTTTGTTTGGAAGTAGCTGGCCGCCCGTGAGCCGGGTAGCTCCACCGACGTCGACCGCGTGAATGTTTTGGATGGATTATGAACAGTGGAGTTTCTTTTTCTTCTGATGACGATCTCTCAGCTAATGGGGCGAGGCGCGGATGGAAATAAGAAAAGACAAAAAAAAAAAAATAGAGATTTGTGTGCATGACGATGATTTTATTCATTGTTTTGTAAACAATTTTTCTTAGCCTCTGAAATTATTTTTCAAAAAAAATAATAAATCTTAAAATAAACAGATTTTAAAACTATAAAATGGAAAGATAGCGGCGAATTTAAATGGATTTGAAAACTATAAAATAAAATGATATTCGCTAAACCAAAAGGCATAGAGCAGAGCAGCAGATATGCCAAGGCAACCACTGTTGAGCGCAGTAGCAACCATCCAACACATGCACTGACCCAGCAACCTCCAAGCAGAGCGGCAGTGGGTTACAGACGACCTGTGACTATTATCTAAAAACTTATTAAAAAATTTATTAATTTGCCATGATTGTACTTATGAAGTGTATAGTGGTCCGCCCATGAATAATTGTGGTTTCAAAAAGGATAAAAAGATAACGAACATAATTTTAAAGGCTTTTAAGGCTATAATTGGTTTGCAACCTTGCGATGTAGACAAATCAGTAAAACTGGTCCGCGTGTGTCGATTAAATAGCACATGCAGATGCTCGTACATATATTAAATTGAGGCGCCGTAGGAAACATGATCGGTGCATTTATCATTCTTAATTTATATTTATGCTGATGGTAGACCGGTTGGCATAGTTCTGGACATGCATGGGAAGTCACGGGCCATGTAGATCCGGACCGAGCACAAATTGGTTCCTCATCGGTCTGTTTTCATGTAAGTGAGTCAATGGGTAACGGACCTGATTGTATTATAAACAGTTTAATATATTATTTGACTAGCTGAATTATTGACATGCTCCATGCCAGTGCCTTCATTTGCGATGCACAATTCCACAACATAGCTAAAGAACAAAAGGCATCTTCCCACCAAAAAAGGAGGAGCAAGTCGAGCACAACTTGTAACCTTCCCAAAACATAATTCACGTGGATATAATTTTCCATTATATTCTTTGTTAAATATATATTGTAAGTTAAATATATATATATTTTAAGTCTGTTAATTACTCGTGATGCGTGGAAATTGGGCTATGATCCGATCAATTGTAACCCATTAACGAGGCCCTGCCCATT
>JBBPFP011122382.1:0-11859 GCA_037974795.1 Kaempferia galanga | reverse complement strand
TCTTCGAAACCGAAGAGGGACTGCCGTAGTGATGGATGACCTCTCCTCTTCGAATCCGATGAGGAGAGGGGCTGAGGTGGCTTCGCTGGAGATGATGGATGGTGGAGGAGCCTCTCCCAATCGGGAGAGGGGCTTCCTGAGATGGACGGTGGAGCTTGGGAAGAAGAAGGAGTTGGCCGGAGGAAATGGTGGCCGTGTGTGGGTTGTTGGAGTCGGATGAGGAAGAGGGAGAGGGAGAGGGAGATGAGGGTGAGAGAGGATGACCGGCCGTCCAGCGATGGAGATCTGGAGAGGAGGAGTGGACGGCCGGCAGATGGAGGAGGAAGAAGGAGGTTCGGTGAGGTGCGGTGGAGATTGGAGAAGGAGAGAGGCGTCGGGGAAGAACTAAGAAGGCGTGAGGAGGCGGGTGCGTGAGGGGAGAAGTAAAATAAAAAAATAAGTGTGTTATTTTGTAAATTTGGAAATTAGGTGTGCTTTATAGAAATTCTAAAAGTGTAATATTGTTAGCACTTTGATTTGCATTTTTTTAATTTTTAATTTATATTTTAAATGAACTAGATAAATTGCTATGACGTACAGATTGTAAATTTAAATTATATATTGTATTAGTGATAATTTTTAATATTTTTATAAATTAATATAACAGATATTATATTTATTAGTATCACTATATATTAGTAAAAAAATACTTATGTTTGTCGATATAAATAAATATTCTTGAAATATAAATGGCAATACTTTTGAAGTTGATATTATATCTTATAATGATATTATAAAATATAAAACGGTTAAGACGATATCGGAATAAAAGGAGGTTATTCCGTTATTGACGATGTATTTATACGTGTGTATACAGAATTTTATTTTATTAGTGAATTATTTTTATGCTCTATTGCTTCAAGGTACGGGTCGAGCTCTTTGCAGATCGCGCTAGGGTTCGTCGCCGTCTCCAACCAGCGCTGCCACGGCGGTTGCGTCCTCCAGGAAACGGAAACTCGCGGCCGATCTTGTAGGTTAGTAGTTCTTCTTTTCACCTGTCCATCAATTAGAGTCAAAGATTCAATTCCACTGCGGAGGAGAGGAGCCAAATCAAGCGAACATGGGAGAACGCAAGGTCTTGAACAAGTATTACCCGCCGGACTTCGATCCGGCCAAAATCCCTCGTCGGCGGCAACTGAAAAATCAGCAAATGAAAGTTCGGATGATGCTTCCGATGAGTATTCGCTGCGCCACCTGCGGCACCTACATCTATAAGGGCACAAAGTTCAACTCACGAAAAGAGGACGTCATTGGAGAGGTGAGATGGTTTTCCCTTTAGCTCTTCTCGGCTATATGGCTTTTTCTTCTTTCTTTTTCCGCAGTGGTAATTTTGGTTACTTTAATAATCTAATGAACATGAAATCTTGCAATGAGGATCCCCAAAACTTAGTACGTATTTTGTACTGCTTCCTAGATTTGATTCATCTTTTGTCCTAGAACTGCCAGTTAATCTTGATCCAGATGCGAAATCTTAGACATTAGGAAATGACTTAAATTTCACGCTCGGATTACAGTGATACTCATTTTCTTCGATTCCCCACCAGACACCATGATTTTGAAACCTGGACTTTTGGGGTCGTGTGTTATTTTGGACGTTGACGAATTTTTCTTCCACATGTAAGTTGTACCCTTTAGTCCCTTTTTGCAATGACAAAGTTTTATGGAATCAAAATTCTATTTATAATATTGGATTATATACCTGATAGTGTTTGGGAAACAAGAAGGTGAAATTTAGAATTCTATTATCCAAAAATTGGGATTTAGGATCCAACGACATTTGGCTGGTTATATTTTTGTGTTCTGAGATTTTCTGTAAATCATGACTATAATATGTTATAATATTAAACATTCTTATTGTATGATTTCAAACAGAATAAATGAAATTCTGATTCTTCACTCCATTTCAAATTTAAGACTTGCAATTATGTTTTTAGGGACATGTAATTGACATGTAATTGAAATTATTTGTACAGGAATTGGTTTCAGATAAGTTGCTAGGCCATTCTGTTCCACTATAGGCATTCAATTATCATTATATACTCGATCTGACCAATTTCCTTTGTTTGCCTGATTAGTTCAAGCCCATCATTTTTGTTGAAAAAAAAACTATCAGGCTCAGGAACTTCGCTGTTGTAAATTTGATTCGTGTGGGAAAATTAGCTGTCAATATGTTTCATTCTTTGCAGACTTACTTGGGAATTCCGATATTTAGATTCTACATCAAGTGTACTAGATGCTCAGCTGAGATTACGTTCAAGACAGATCCTCAGAACTCCGACTACACAGTTGAATCTGGTGCTTCCCGTAATTTTGAGCCTTGGCGTGATGAAGAGGAGGTGAGTGATTGCTTTCTTGCAACAATTTTTTGATATTGCTTTTGGCTTATTAGTTTATACTGTATTATGTTGTTCAACTTTGTCATTTTATATTCTTACCAGGTTGTTGACAAACAGAAGAGAAAGAGAGCTGAAGAAGAAATGGGTGATGCTATGAAATCCTTGGAGAATCGAGCTATAGATTCCAAACAAGATATGGACATACTTGCTGCACTCGAAGAGATGAGATCCATGAAGGTACTTAAACATGTTCTTCATTTATGACTTATGGATGACATTTTGAAAATTAGCTTTTTCAGGAAACAAATGGAAGGTTGTCCTAACCACTTTTGTTCCATTGTGCAGTCTAGGCATGCAACTGTGAGTGTTGATTTGATGTTGGAAACGTTAAAACGGTCAGCCTATGACAAGGTAAATACTTTTATGATTCCTCTCTCTCTCTAGTTTGCTTCATGAAAGCATGCACATTTGTTTTGTGATATAATCTATCTCACTAAAAATTGGATCTGTATATAATGCACGTTTAATCATTATTTAAGACTGTCTCATGACATCGAGCACTATTTTAGAAACCCAAATCAGTGAAAGAACATTTTTTGGCATTATGATTTTACAAATATTAGCAACTTCCTATATTTGGCAAGATTTTCTCCCTTTTTTTTCTCCCTTAAGGATCACATGTCATTCGAATGACCACCTTCAAGTTTTTGCAGCAAGTAATAATTCCTATGAGATGGATAAAATTGTAAAACTAAAAGAGATTATTCTACTTGCAGTTTAAAAAGAGTGCCATACAATAGAAAATTTCTTAGATGGTATGGTATGAAAAAATGATGTCGATTTTGTAACTGTATTCTGTTAACTGTGAGATCCTACCTAGCAATGGTGAGTGAACTTAAGTCACAACTTGAAGATAGTAGGTATTTAGTGTGTGGCTATATTTTTATGCCTGGAATCCGCTAGAATTCCTTAAAATTTCTATTAGTATATCTTACTTAAAAAACTTTGTCATCATCTGGTATTTATCAGTATAAAGAATTGTATCGTATTGGCAACTAATTGTAAGCTTATACTATGATTTGAATCACATCAGTAATTGCCTTTTTTACTTCTTTTCTTTCTAAATAACCATCTTCTCTACTTACAGGAGAGAAAAATAATGGAAGAGCTAGATGAGGCAGATGAAGCACTCATTAAATCTATAACTTTCCATGTAAGTATCCGTATGGTTTCTATTTTGTTATTGCATTTGTAGTTGCTATATGTTTTCTTTTTCTAGGCACTAAAGTATTATAATATTTATATGCTAAATTGCTAGTATAGGGTTCAAAAGATTTTGTTCGAAGAATCGATGAAGATGATGATGATGATGAGGATGATATTGAGGAGCTAGGCAATGCATCATCTAGTCAAAGTCAAAGTTCAAAGGTATTTCATCATTTCATCATTGTATTTCATCATCTAGTCAAAGGCAATGCACAAAAGCGCAAACCATTTTGTGCCAATCTCCTTGCCTGAGCTTGAGTCTTGGCTTTGGAACTATAGAAGAGTGTCACAAACCTAAAATACATATAGGTGCACTCTGAGAATGTATGATAATACTTTTTTTGCATTCCCAACTTGAGCAATGACTGACTCTAGGATAATTTCTTGTATATATTTTATAAATAATTTACTTTGTACAGCAGTCATTGTGTCCTTATTATGCTGATTTTATAAGGAAGGTTTGACAGTTTGACAACTTGGTGTTTGGGTTCTGTTATGATTTTATGGCATATTCTAAATGATTGGTTTCCCCATTGCTGCGTCGTTATTGTGGTCTAAATTGAGGCTGAGCTCATGCTTATTTATGCAGATGAATACTTTGGAGCCTCTAGCGAAGGTGGACAAAGCAACAGATTTTCTAACCAAAAGTACTGTGGCTGATTATGCTAGAGATGGAGGTATGCTTTAACTACTAGTAAAAGTTTCAGACTGGAAGTTCAACTTAAGAAGCTTCTTTGTTGCCATTTAAAGCATGCTAGTTATAAATCAAACTGATAATTGGTTGAATAAAGAGGATCTTCCTTGTTGAATCCCTGGTAAATACATATAAAATCCAATATGAATATCATAAGATATGACCGTCTATCTCCTTTCCTATGAGGCAGGGAAAGAAATAAGGGTAGGGAAAGCGTAGATGTAACCCACCTTGATTCTCTTCTAGTTTCCCCTCAAGGAAGCACAAATGAGGGATAAATCTATTTATCCTTTTCCAATGCACTTATTCTCTCCCTGCTCTTATTCTCTCCTCTATCCTTTTTGTTCGTAGGAAACACAACCTAAAGTTCCATTTGTTTCTTAAAAAGCTGGTTACAAATGCTTTCTATATTTTATTGGTATTTGGCAAGAAGAAAATGCTCTAATTTATAGGTAATGAACGAGCAAAAATATAGCTCAACTTGTGGATAATGACTTTCCCTCTTGAAAATGCCATTTTGTTGGGTCAACCTGCGACATCATTCAACCTTACGCATTTATTCTTCCTTTGGGAAAATATTTTATGGAACCTCTTCCAAGTGCATATTCTAACTTTCCTGGTACTTCTCATTTTATCTCAAAACTGTTGACTTTAGTGTCTGTATATGTTAAGATCTGAAATTGAAATTGAAACTGAAGCTCTCGTTTTTTTGTTTTGGTTGTGTTCCATTGCCATCAATTATCAGTAACATGTAGGTGAGCATTGCTTATCGTGTTTTCTTTCACGGGCACAGCTTGCAATTTTTGATCATCTTGCTTCTTCTTTGTTTCCTGAAAAAATATTGAAACAATTATTAGTGCAAGCTAAACCAGATATTTCAAATAAAAAATTTGTTTGCATTAGCTATTGATATGAAAATACTTCAGATTATGCTTTTTGTACTAGTTGCTGCAATTCTACAAAATCATTTGAGAAGATATTATTTCTTGCTGCATTTGTGAATTCTTCTCGAGTGTTTTTTTATGTTTATGGAGTCTAATTATGATTCTTTTATCTCTGTTATGTGAAAACTAGGTGGATCTATGAAACGAAAGTTTATAGTGAAACCCAGATCGACTTTGGAGGTCACTAAGAAGCCTCAAATTGCAAGTGAAGATTCTGTCCCATCAAATAAGGAAGGAGATGGTGAAAAGCATGATACCAGGGGAACCCAGTCAACAAGTGGACTTCAATCTCTCGTTCAAAACTACGGCAGTGATGACAGTGATTAATAGTTGCTTTCAAACTGGTTTATTCTTTTGGCACTAAACTCAATTCTACAAAATACATGGTAAACTGTCTTTATTAAGCGGAAGGGATTTACTTAACGACAGTTGTCTAAACAATAAAGGAATTGATGCTGTTATGCTTGCAGTGGTAATACGTGTAGTATTTCTTTCGCAGGAATCTTCTTTGGCTTTTGCTTTATGAGGATGGGAATTAAAAGGATTAATGTTTGAGAGATTAATGGAGGTTATGTGGATTAATGTAATATCAAGATTACGGAAGAGAACATAATATTGTCGATTCAATTCATAAAGTGATCCGATACCATAAATTCGATCTGTCTGTGAATTCTTCCCAGCAATTGTATATACCGTCTATTACTTTGATAAGGATGCTTCTATGCGAACATCATTAGCTGCTAATGGTTACCTTCTCTCTACCATTTGGCTTACTTTAACGAGTTTATGTTCCGAAATAAAGATCATTTACCTCAAAATTTATCCACTGCCGCTTTAGCCCTATTTTTAAATTCTTCATGGTTCGAGCAATTTAGAAAGAATCTTATTGAATGAAGCAGTGCAATTAACTTAGTGTCGATGACTTGTAGAGTCCCACTCGCAAATAATTTGGAGCGATGACATCATTCATTTCGTTATTTTTTTTTTACAAAGCAAAATTACAATTCCGACATGGCTATTAGAATATCCACATCATCGAAAATTAAATTTGAACCGGACTGCTTTTCCGTCCAGGTTAAAGGAAGAAATCAAGCGGTGCACTCCTGCGATACCATGCGAAGATCGCCCTCAACAACGACTCCTGTTTCAGCGCTGAACACGACTAGTGGCCACTGGTCCATAATAATATTTATTATTATTATTATTGATTTTTTAAGTCATGGTATGTTGAACTCTTAGAATCCAGTCATTCTCAAACGATCAATCTGATCGATCATCACCATAAATTAAGAAAATACTCAGAGAAATATTATTAATGTTTTTGGTAGTTCAATACGAGTGTCAGTGGATTTAATATCGATCTAATTTTTCACTTGAGAAAGAAACTCAAACATATTTTTGAAGTCCTTTTTAATATAAAATTGCAAGGAAAAAAAAAGGGAATCTAAGGATTCCACCAGCGCTGTCTCATTCATGATTCCGTCTAAATACAGATCCTGTTTTATTTGCAGATGTAGAAGTTGGCGAGGATGCTGCAGCACAACAGCAACGCTGCCTCCTTTGCGGCTCGCCCTCTGCTTCCGCGATTGAAGGCCGGCCGGAGGCGGCAGCAGGGTGGCGGCGCAAGCAGCCTTTTTTATGCATTGCCAGGCTTCCTCTCTTCTTCTTCTTCGGAAGAGCCGTCGCATTCTCTCTCATGGATCTGGACGCCCTTGCCTCGCCCGGCCGTCCCCAAGCCCCCGCTCGTTCCCACTACCGTGGCTAGGGCTGCTGAAGATGCCGCTCTGGCCGCTGGGGGTGAGGAGAGCCTGCCGAGGCCAGCGACGAAGGTCTCGAGTTCAACGAGCGGGTTGGTGCACAAGTTACAGTTGGGATTTCTATTCGGCCTCTGGTATCTCTTCAATATCTACTTCAACATCTACGACAAACAGGTCTGCTTTTTCTACTTTCTATCATGACTACTGGAATCTTTGGTTTTCTGATTAAAATAAAAAAGTGATACATGAATCCTGTGCGAGGTAGATTCTTCTTTAGATGAATAGGGAAATAAACAGTAATGGGTTGATTCTTCTTCGAAACAGAGAGGAAAATAATATGCATCTATTCGATTAAAAATTCTAGAGTATACTATGATAAATTTTGTTTCTACACGAACTAAACCTGTTCATATACAGAGACAAGACAATCTCTAAAAGACTAAAACTTGTCCTTTTTGTGTGCGATCCAGGATGCTTAAACCAAAATCACTCTTTATGCAGGAATCTTTTTTTATTACTCTATAATTCTTATGTTGTCTTAGATAGAAGAGATTGGTGGAAATATACTTTACTTTGTTGAATATGGCATTTTTAGAATCTCAAAGAGAGATTGGTTGTTGCAGGTTCTGAAGGTGTATCCGTTCCCAATGACCATCACTGCGTTTCACTTTGGCATAGGGACTGTGTTTATATTGTTGATGTGGCTGACTAATATATACGAGAAGCCTAAGATCTCTTCCAAACAGGTGCTGAACATTAACATTGTAGATCTTGCATTATTATGGCCTATATGTCCTTTACAGCCACAACTATCCATTGACAGATTGTTGCAATTCTTCCTTTGGCTATTGTGCACACTTTGGCAAATGTTTTTACTAATATGAGTCTGGGAAAGGTAGCTGTTTCATTCACTCATACAATAAAGGCGAGTGAGCCTTTCTTCACAGTAATTCTTTCTGCCTTGTTCCTTGGGGAGGTAATTTTCTCATACAATCACTCTCAGTTTTGCCAACATGAAGTCTTGTATCTTTTCTGTTCTTGTATTTTCCTGGTAATCTTCTAATGACTTGTCTTCTGACCTCTCTTGTGAGCTTAATGAAGTTCCTGTATACCTTTTTCTGCATGTTAATTATTGTGGATTGTTTATTTACTAATTCCGCTTTGTGCTTGGCAAAAGTATCCAAAAATGTAATAAAGCATTTCAATCTTTTTTTCTTCTTCTGCAGTTTCCTTCCTTTTTGGTTCTGATTTCTCTTGTGCCAATTGTCGGTGGTGTTGCTTTGGCATCTCTAACTGAAGTTTCTTTCAACTGGTAAGCATCTCCAAAAATAAATAGTTCACGAAGTAATTATTTCTTTGTTGATTTCATTTTCTCTCATCCCTCCTTTAGTTTCTTCCTACTATTTGGCTATTTGAAATCCAGCGTACCCTATTTTTATTTTTCGAGAATGTATCTATTAAGCTCACATCTCCCGTAAAATCTTAAATAGGGCTGGATTTTGGAGCGCCATGGCTTCAAACCTTACCAACCAATCTCGCAACGTGCTCAGCAAAAAGATAATGACCAAAAGTGAGGTATCTTAATAGAAATTCATAGTTCTCATTTTTTTGTATTTAATGCTGAATGATTTGTGCTGGAGCTTGGAATTGTACAACATGGAATGGTTGAAGTCAGAAACTTTCCTTAATGTACAAACCTGAAACATGAATCTATCTGATTTTGTGATGCTACTAAGTTAACTTAGATCTGTTATTTATTTATTTTCAGATTAGTAATTGCAAAAAAGCTTTTGTGGTTGTTAAATGATCAGTTAAAGTTTTCCTAAAACTTAAAACTTTTTTTTGTTGAGAAAACTCTAATGAGTCAAACAAAAGGATGAGCACGTAAATCACTTGAAATCTGTATGATATAAACTCTTGTTGTTGACTAATAATTTATCATCAATCAGGAATCTCTAGACGACATAAATCTCTTCTCGATCACTACGATCATGTCATTTGTGCTGCTAGCACCTGCAACTATACTCATTGAAGGAATTAAATTCACTCCAGCATATATGCACTTTGCTGTAAGTAAACTCAATGAAGTTTTTTTTTTCTTCCTTCTCTATATCTATATTGGCATATTCTTAATTATTGATGATTTTAACTCTTCTAACTGCAGGGACTGAATATTAGAGAGGTGTTCGTGAGGTCATTTCTTGCTGGTGTTTGTTTCCATGCTTATCAACAGGTTAGATATTGTTAAGTGCATGCAGATGTTTGCTAGTTCTACCTTCTAATTCTTGCTCGATGTGTTAACTCAATTATAAAACACGGATGCATTCATGTAAATGAGGACTACATGAATGCAAAAGAAAGGGGAAAAAGATCTAATAAAGAGGAAAAACCAATAGGGAACTAAAACAATCAGAAATAAGAACTTAGAGATTGAATGATTGCTATTCAAAGAGCGTGCCAATTTGTGATAGCTTAATCATATTTGATGGCAATTTTGTTCTTGATGGAACTCGTGTCCAATATATCCAATTATGCACAATTGATAATCATTGTGTAAAGGAAGCATTTTATGAATTATGGCCAAGCACAAGAAGGTTAATTTTCAGATGCATGATTTTAGGAGAATCTATCTAAATCCAGCGTGGGATATATAAATTGTTGATAATATTGGTAGTATTACAGTTAGACCAGTAGTATATCCTCTCTTGTCTAACTCCATGCTATGTAATACAGACAGTAACCTAACATTTTGCATTTGGTAAGTTTCACAAACTATACTACTGTTCTGTTACAATGTTGCAATTTGACTGTTTTGAGTGTTGTTCGTACCCTGTAAGAAGCCTAGTCATGTTGCTTTGCACAATGACAGTGGTCAAAACAGCTATGAGACATGACAATATAAGCCGGTTGCACTCCGAGACTAGCAAGGATTTGTAGGATGGTAAAAGAAAAATATACTAATGAATCCACTTTGAAATTGAGAACCAAGATGATCATACAAAGTTATTTCTATCTGGAGTCATAAACATATTAGCAAAGCATACAAATCCATTAATCCAATATCATGGATGCTTTGGAAGATGAGTATGCTTATGTTACTGAAGAAATTTAGATAAAAGATCCTTAAACAAGTACAAACAAGACCTCCATTTTTGTTTAAACTTCACTCCATCTTATTTATTCCTTTTCCTCTGAATCATATTCGGATTCCATGTCTGATTGATTGTCTGAAACTGGCAGGCTGCATACATGATACTTTCCAGAGTATCTCCTATCACGCATTCTGTTGGCAACTGTGTGAAGCGAGTGGTAGTCATAATATCTTCAGTTCTCTTTTTCAGAACACCAGTTTCACCTATTAATTCCATTGGTAAATCCTTGCTCTTCCTCGACGGTTGAAAACTTGGTATTTCCATCAGTTTTCAAATCCTTTATTGGATTTTGATTGCAGGGACTGGAGTAGCACTAGTTGGAGTCTTCCTATATTCAAGAGTGACGAGAGCCAAACCCAAGTCTGCTTGAGACTCTGTTTTGTTTTGTTTTCATCCATTTCTCTTTTACCACAGCACAGTATTTCATTAACAGCTCATTTCAAGAGTTTGAATTTACTTGGAGATTCATTAACAGCTCATTTCAAGAGTTTGAATTTACTTGGAGATTGAATAGTTTGGAAATTGGTCAGGATTTACTCCTATGTGATACAACCATTGCTATAGGCAGGTTTTCTTGTGTAACTTCATTTGCTCCTTACCCATAACATTTTGACCTTGAAGTTTTCCTAAAAATGTTTATTTTGTAGAGCTGTAAGATCTTTGATTTAATTTCATCTGTTGCAATTTCCGTCAGATCTCTTTGTCTAACTCTCTTTCTTCATTAATTGCTGACAAAGTTGATAATCACATACATTATATACCCGCGCTTGTGCAGACTCAGGGCACCTGGATCGCCTTGGATTCAGTCAGATTTTTTTTTTTAATTATATATATTTAGGGTTTAAGATTTTAGGATTTAAGAGTTGGGTTATAATGAGTTTAAGACAATAAGATTTTCCTTCTAGGGTTTAAGCTTCCCTCTATGTTATAATGTTCAAGATTAAATATTTTAATTGCTTATATTATGTGAATTTAAAGTTTAAAATTTTAAAATTTAGGGGTTGAGTTATAATAAATTTAAGTCAATAAGATTTTTCCTTCAGAGTTTAGGTTTCTCTTTTAAATTATAGTGTTTAAGATAAAAAATTTTAGATAATAACAAAGTAGATAGGTACAGTGTTCATTTAAGGAAATACTATTTAAAAAAATTAAATAGAGGAATTTCAATCGTGCTTGGTTGATTTTTTTTTGTTATATATATATATATATAATAATTTTGATAAGTTAAAAAATTATTTTTATCTAATTAAATTAATTAATTTAATATGTTATAGTAATAATTATTTCTTAACTATTATAATATAATCAACAATGGATTAATAAACTTATAAATTTTTTTAAATGATGTAGTTAAAGACGCATTTGTTTTTTTATTTTATCTCAATCATTATAAATTATTATAATGTTGGATTTCAAGTTTGTAGGACATAATCCATAAGTGTTGAATCTTGTAAAATTTGTTAGAAAAATTATCTTTCCATGGTTAATTTTATTTTTTTTAATTTACTCCCTCCTACTTAGGAGATTAGATTTCAAGGAATATCCGATATTATATTTTTAAAAATTAATATTATAATAATGTTAATTTTTAAAATGTAATAAGTGTTATTTTTTCAGCACCACAATTTGAATGCAACATTAACATTAAAATGGGCTCCTCCCATCTCATAC
>JBBPFP011122274.1:0-11862 GCA_037974795.1 Kaempferia galanga | reverse complement strand
TAGTTATCTACGTGTACAGGAGCATAAGAATTTGAGCAGAAGACACGACGAACAAAAAGAATGGCGCAGAAATTGAGTCGACTGTGGAATGAGAAGGATGCATGTGACGGTCTAAATGATGAGAAACCGGAGAAGAAGTCCGCTCGAGAAGGACGGAAAATAAGTTCAGGTGCGCCACATAATTGGTGTCAAAGCCAAACCGTTTCAGAATGACTAATAGTCGACCGAAGCTAAAGAAAAAATTATCAGACCAAGTATCTACCTATTGAAGTTCGAGTCATCTGAGGGACAGGAAGCTGTCGAAAAATATATCGATGGACCGAGAAGAACGTGTATAGCAATTCAAGGGACAAGAAGTCGAAAAAAAAACTCATTAACCAACTTTCTCATCTGTTATATTTTCTATTCGACTTGTTATACTCTTAAGTTTGAATCCACATTTTTTTCCCCATACTACGTAATTTTGTTTGTTCTATATTTATATATAATGATTTTTCTAAGATAATATTTTAAATAAGTGTATGGCGAGATTTTTGGGTTTAAATGGGTTTATATTATATAAGAGGGTAGTTTGGTAAAATTACATTTCGAATATACTTTAGTTGAAAATCACATCGTCCAATTAACATAAAGGGATCGTCTTCTTCTTCCGAAGCAGAGAGATCGAGTGCAGTACGAGAATAACGAAGTATGTCGGCCTGCCAAAACCCTAAAATTGCAGGCATAAAGGGCTCTCGGTCTTCGATACGTATGCGCTAAACTTTTTCTCGATCGGTGTGCTTCATTTTCTCCTTCTCGGCCTCTTCGCTTGCTGGGAACACGGTCATCTTCAAAACCTCTCGTTTCGTCTTTTCATTTTTCTTAATCTTCTGATTGCTAAAGGTTGAGGATGGGGCGAGGGAGGGTTGAGGTGAGGAGAATAGAGAACAAGATCAATAGGCAGGTGACCTTCTCCAAGAGGAAGGCCGGGCTCCTGAAGAAGGCCTACGAGCTCTCTGTTCTCTGCGACGTCGAACTCGCCCTCATCATCTTCTCCAGCCGCGGCAAGGTCTTCGACTTCTCCACCACCTCCAGGTTTTTGTAATTCAATTTCCACCTCTAGTTTTTTTTTTATTATATATATTCAGTTTTCGATGCCTAATTCCGTAACTATGGCGTTTTTTTTTCCTTTTCAAATCTCTGATTCACCATCTCGAATATATCCGTCTTTCAGGATCGTCTTAAACTGTATCTTTATTTTGTTGCATTGATTCGTTGTGGTGATAAATAGGGTTGGGTGTTGTTCATGATCCAAGGCGTTAGATAAAACGAGAAAGATAAATAAAAAAAGAAAAGATATAATAAAGTAGACATCGATGCTATTAAGGCTTAATTAAAAATCCCTCTTTTTTTTCATATTGCATCTGTTTCATTCTGGTTATCTTTTTTTTTTACATTCTCAATTTTAATTTTGAAACAGTAAATAAATATGATATAGAAAGGTGGTAAAAATATCAATATGTAATCAAATTCAAAAGCATTCATATAGACCAATATTTAAAAGCTCAATTTATCAAATCACAATCATGTTTTGTTAATTAAGGAAAGAAAACTCTCAGATGACCTACAAGATAACTCACATAAGTTTTTGACTAAAAATTAACCCTCTAAACTGTGAACCATCCTACTTCGCATGCAATTCCATAGACATCTTCTTAGGCTTATGAGTTATGAAGGGGACATCATAATTAAACACTTGTACATTTGTTACTCAGATCATATTCATTTGTTGTTAAATCCTCATCTATATATGTATTCGGTTTATAGACAGTGTGTTGCCGATTTTGTTTGTTTATTCTTTTTCTGTCTAATGTATATTCATTCTGTGGATTACATAGGTATATGTTCTGTTCATTATGTGCATTAGTGCGTCGGCTTTTTATTTAAGCCATCTACATACTTCTACCCGTGCATTTTTATCACAAAAGATTTTCTCCCTTAATTATATATTCTTTAACATTCTGGTTACTGTTTTTCACTTTGAACCAGTTTGCTTAAAATAATTGAACGGTATCGAAGGTGTAGCCATAATAATAATCCTTCAGAATCCTTGGTCTCATCAAATAATGAGATACAGGTAAATTAATTAGCTCCACCCCCTCTTTTGTAATATTATGCTTTCATATGCATTCCCTTTATTAGTGACTCTTAATTTCTATTCCATGTATCATAAATTGATTGTTGTTTCATAAAAAACAGGATAATTTTCAAGAATTCTTGAGGCTGAAAACACGAGTTGAGTATCTACAACGTTCTCAGAGGTCTTGATTTCTTTAAATTTTAATTTAATTTTCCTTCACGAATTTAATATTTTCTTGTTTATGCAGATTTATTGTAGTATGCATATTGCTGGAGAAACGTTTTATTAAATATTTAAGATTATCTGCTATTTAATTACCCAGAAACTTGCTTGGTGAAGATCTACTGTCCCTAAACGATACAGAGCTTGATCAGCTTGAGAATCAAATTGAAGTAACTTTAAGCCATATCAGATCAACAAAGGTTTGTGTGCGTACATATATAAATTTGGTATTGCTCAATTAGATACATGGCATAAATACCCAAATGAATAGGACAAATATAAATAGAAATTTCTCATTTTAATTATATTTAATATGTAACTTCGCTGTTTTTCTGGCTTGCAGAGTCAAGTAATTACTAATCAGATATCTGAGCTTAAATGTAAGGTATTTTACAGTCCAGATTAATTTTGCTTACATTTAATCTCCTTGTATTTAATCAAGATACATGTACTGTGTGACCTCACCACTTCTCAATGTATGCAGGAAAACATGTTGCAAGAATCTAACATAAGCCTGAGAAAGAAGGTAGTACATGAAGTTGCTTATTCCAAAATATTTGTTATCCATTTATTAATAATTATTTTCATGGTAATAATTTTGTTCATGACTTTACTGAATGCTTCAGATGCTAAAAATTTTATTAGATATCACTTACTCTGAAAGTCCTATTTATATGACAAAAACAGAAGAATATGAAAAAGACATACTTTAATTTCTGTCTACATTTAATGTCAAAATGAGAGGTTCCTGTTTCTTTTCCTTTTTTATTTTTGTTGTCAGTTGCAAGAAATAGTTGCGGATGATTTCCTCGATAGCTCAATGCAAGAGGGTGATAACAGCAATATCGGTGCTGATCAATTGGAGTTTCAACCTCTCGAAGGCGATCCTCCCGTGGAAATTGGGTAATGCTCAATTAATTAGTGAGAAATTTATACCTTAATCCTCCCTTCTGAAATCATAAATTCAAATTTTTGATTACTTAGGTTCCACTTTTTAATGTTGATTATTCGTAGATCCAATCCCTCCATGGGCCTTCTGAATGGTGAATTTACTGAGATGGCGGAAGATGTTGACGAATATGTCAGGCAATGGATGTGAAGATCTTGATCCCAAACTATGTATATAGACCATATTTAAACATATGAGAAAGGACAATAAAGGTTCTTAGGTAAACCTTTCTTCATGGTGTGCACGTATGTAAAAAAGATCATATTGTACAAATCTCACATGCATCTTGATGATAAGAAAAGGTGTCGATCAGAGTTAGTCCGTAA
Organism: Kaempferia galanga; assembly: GCA_037974795.1. Taxonomy (NCBI): domain Eukaryota; kingdom Viridiplantae; phylum Streptophyta; class Magnoliopsida; order Zingiberales; family Zingiberaceae; genus Kaempferia; species Kaempferia galanga. The sequence continues at coordinate 8,246 of JBBPFP011122274.1, read as the reverse complement.
ACTTAAATATTGTTTTTGGTGTAAGTTTTGTAGAGTACATTTGAGTTATGTTAATAATCTGTTGGGATTTAGAACTTTGCCTCCAGATGGGAACTTTATCAGGCTAATTTTTATAGAGAAAAGGAAAATATGAGATAATATTTTTGTCAAAAATATAAATAAAAATATATTTGAAAAAGGAAATAATTTTAAATTTTAAATTCAGTTGTAGGTAAAATGAGTTTTATGTCCAATTCGAATGCAAACAATATATAGAGAAATTGAGCAACGCTTTTTTTCCCCTGTTATTTTTTCTAGCTTTTTCTGTCAAACACAATGAATAACAAAAGTCGTTGAAATTTTTTCTAATACTTATTTTCTTTTTATTTTTCTCCCTCTTACAAAAAATATGCATAATTAAGAAAATGAGACTTTTCTCACTTAGATTTGCTTTCTTCCAAATTCACTTTATTGACCATATTGCAAGTGCTCAGTAACTGCACGAGCAATGCTGGATTCAAGTACTGTAGGCCCAGACGGAAAATGACACAAGCGTGAACCCTAACATTTGAAAGACATTGAATTGAAGCATAAGCAGTGTATTTTTTCTTCGTGCTCATGTAGGTTATTTGGAAAATAGATTTGCGCAAAAATAGCCAGTGAACTTCACTCATGATGTCTGTTTCTAGAGAATGGTTAGTTCAACTATCACTAAAGAAACAGGACAAAAAGCATAAAAGAACAGGGAATAATTGACAAATTTTGGAACGTTCAGAGTACAGATATTACAAATAAGAAGAGCAAAAGAAGAATATAGTTCTTAAAGCACTAAATATTTCAGTTCATACACCCTCAAAATAATCTATACCTTTGTCAGTAACCAAAGAACTTGTATGTTTTTGTAAACCAGTAAATAATCAGTTTGTACAATGGCAAATCTATAAATTAAACAATGTGGCTAACTAAACAAAAATATATCAGCAATGCTCTTAACAGAGATCCTTGGGATGAAGATGATTTAGTTGATTAAGTCATTACTTGAAGATGAAATTTTGAGTGAAGTTAGAGATCAGCATCATCGTCATCACTAGTATCTTTATCCCAGTCCATATTGAAAGACTTGGCAGATTCCATCCACTCTGTTAGTCCAGTTAAATCCTCCAAGTAAGTGGGATGGTTAATAGCTTGCAGTACAAACTCGATGCCTTGCCTCTTGAACTCTGACACCACCTGCAGGAGGGTAAACATCTCAAAAATACAAACTGTCTAAAAGCATCAATTGAATACAATGAGGTCATGTATGAGCTTGTGCAATCACTCATTTGAATGCAAATCCTACGGAAGGAGTAGTCTCTATCGCAACTGTTACGACAAATTCCTTCCAACCCACACACAATCCAGACGATTTTTCATGCCATTGACGATCTGATCCCCAAAACTCAAACGGTCAAACCCAGATTTTAGTAAGCCACCTAGATTAAAAATAGATCTAATTGTACAATTGAGGAGGAACCCTCCATTAGGATTTGCTAATGAGAGGTCCCTTCTATACAATTTGTATTCTGTCAGTTGGCATTTACTAGAACTCACCATGCCTAATATCAAAACTATTATGCATTTACATTTTAACAGCAAACGAATTTTCTTTTCACTTTTATTCAAGCTTCCTTATCTCTAGTCAACTAATTGTTTGTCCAATATTGATAACCAAACTGCAAATGTCTGACGATTTAATGACATGGTGAAATAAAACAAAACAGCTAGAACAAGGAAAATAAGTGTTTAAAATCAACTCACAGTACTAGAACAAGCTGTGCATCTATTAGATGAGTGGCCAAGGAGTGTCAGTTGGGAGTACTGAGGAAGTGAACCTCGAATTTGATGCGGCAAAATACCAAGTGGTTCCGTAGTGGAGCTCATAATGGAGTTGGCAATCTCACCCGGTGCGTGTATCCTGGAAAAAAGGAAACAAAGAAATGATTCATCACCACTCTGAAAAAACACGAGAACAGCAGGGTTGACTTATGTCTCATTTTAATACACTACTTGCATCACAATTACTCTGGAAAAATAAATAAATGCTGAAGAAACAGATCAAATAATACAGAAGCAATATGAAATATTGTTTTTTTCTCCTCCTTTTCCAGCACTGTTTTGAGAAAATTACCCATTTGGATGATGTAAAAGTCCAACCAAGAGCTCCACTGCCAGGGCAGATGCTATGGGTGCAAGCCCAGGGCGTGTAACAGTGCATTGTTGGTCTAATGTGCGATTTGATGTCGACTGCACAGATAGTGATTAATTTCAGCAAGCAAAGAGCACTATGATAATTATCTAAGAATGAGCATCTTCAGAAGAGATAAATGATGAGAATTACATCAATAGGGGCAACAACATCACTGCAGAAGTAACACCCCAACCGCTGCCCACCATCTAGGGTAGATGGGCTGTCTGTCTGATCTGATACAGTGATAAGTGGACCAGATCCATGGCGCATGACCAGGTAACTATCAAAACCCAAAGCTGCAGTAATAGCGACCTATAAAATGAAACAAAAAATAAGCCTAGATGTTAGCGGTAATCATCTTTTCATTCTAATGAAGCACTCTATTTGATTAGCAACTGGGACTAAAGATTAGAACAAGATTTTATTACTTCAATTTTGACTAAGTTGTTTTACATGCTGCAGTAATTTTGTAATACTTTCTCCTAACTTTTTCCTCTACAAAAGGATTTTTCTTAAAGTCTAATGTAGAAACCCAAGTAGCCTCAACAGCAGTAGAATGAAAGACATATTCAAAGCTACATATGAGGAACTAACTTAAGTCCCTATCTTTCACCAACAATAAATACTCACAATGAAAGGAGCTGAAAATTAAATTGAATGATGTTCAGTTTATTATATTTGTGGTACAGGAACCAGAGATGATTTTTTTTGTGTTTGTTTTTGGACAGGAAAAAAAGAAGACAAACTGACGACATAAAATCCCAAGATGATTGCAGCGACTAGATTATCATAATGATCAACACTAATCTTTCTGGCAATATTACAGGACAACTCACTTTGTTCTCACTTGCACAAAGCAGTGTTGGGAGCCATCTGCTTTCTCTTGTGTCTGTCAACAAAAATGTCACATCATGGGAAGAAATCAAGCCCCAGAGGTGCTTGCAGTCTTCATGAACACGATCCACTTCATTGGCAGGTATAGGATGTCCAGGCATTGGTATTGAAAGTTGTATACCTTCTGCTTCCTGCAAGTTATGGTAGTCAATTAGGGATATGATATCACTGTATCAGCAAAGCTAACCCATTAAAAGACCCACCATAGCTGGAAATATCTGTTTTAAACTTGATGCGGCTGCAACAGCTTTAAAACTGCCACCATTAAGGCAGTCATTAAATGTATATAAAGATTGTCTCACTGGATTAGACATGGCTACTTTGCCACTATCTACTAGTGTTATCTTCCTCACACCCCAAGCCTACCATAAAAATAACATAATTAACTGAACAGGGTAAGAAATATACTCTGAAAAGTCAACCACAGCAGAAACTACTGACCATAAGCATACGGGCAACCTGACAACCAAGAGTACCAGCACCTAGAAGTAGACATTTAACATTAGACAAAATATTTAAATCTAAAGATGGTAATGTACGCCATCTCATCAACTTCAAGTTCAAATCCGCAGCTGATACAGCCAACCTGCAGATATGGAAGAAAATTCAGCATCTTTGCATGGTTATAATTCTTTAATTTAATTGTGAGTTCGATGTTCCCTCAATTAAGAATTACCTCTCTGGATCCATAGATTCTGCAAGCCTTATATTTTTGGGCTTTGGTTGCCAGCCTACGGCTTTAGGAATATTCTGTGGTTCTCTCCAGTCTACAAGGACAATAAAGGTATTGGTCATTCAGGCAAACAGGAAAATATATGCTTACTTGTAGCATCCACAAATAATCATGCGATACTGATTCATCTACCTTGTGGCAGTGAGACCACAGCTTCGCCAACAAGAGATAAACCTAAATCCGCAAAACCATGCTTCTCACGGTAGCAAAGGAATTGGATTTTCTCAATCTTACATCTCAAACTAATGAAGGCAAGATAATTGCGAAGAGGCCATCCAGGGTTAGTTGCACGACAGCTTGGATCATAAAATCCAAATAACAACTAGACCAATACAAAATTGAACAGGATAGTTAGACAATGATTCAGCTCAAAACTTCGCTAAAGAATTTTTTTAAATAACATCCACTCTCTATGCAGCTAACTTTCAACCACTGATAACATAATAAAATCAAAAATAGAAATTTTCTGAATTACAAACCTTTTGACCGTCATTTTGACAAGCTTCCCAATCCTTCAAGTGCCTAACAGTGGCATGTGATGAAGATATGGTGATCAAGAAGAATGGCACATCTGTATAATGAATGGAGAATGGCATGTCACCAGAACACAGGACTTATATGCTCCCTACTAAAACCAGTTCAAATAGGAAACAGACTAACCAAATTGGAAAAGAAGTCAACACACAGACCTGTTGTTAAGCTTGAATTGCGCCATTCATTCATTACTGCAGACAAGGATTGTCCCTGTTATATTAAAATTACAGAATTAAGGTATGCCAATTTGATGTGTTTTGAAAGTACAATGAAACACTATAAATCAGTATACTTCATCCTGATTGAGTGCATCTTTTGCTGATTGAATATTGAGTATCATTGCTGGGGGATCAAGAACCACAGCAGGGAATGCAAACCAGTGAAGGAAGTTCCACTTCTTCAGATCAGCAAATGAGATGACAAGAAATCTCAAAAGCACAGCACTATCCTCTTCTACCTTCCCAGAATGTATATCATTCCATATCTGAATGGATATAACATGCAATTAGCACGTGAACAAGAGATTTATTTTTCTCCATCATTTATTTCAGATATAATTATGAAAAGAAAATCACAGGTTATCATGAAAGCTCAAAGAAAAAGTGCATTTCATAGTTGATAATGAAAGCATTTGCATAGGTAGACAACTTTACAAGTAGAAGGCCAAAAAAGATCATGAACTTATTGATGGAATAAAAATTTATCAATAGAATACCTTTTGTGCCTCCATTTTGAGCAGAGATACTCTGTCAAGGGCTTTGAAGCTCTCCAACGTATTCATGTTGTAAAGAGTTCCAGGAACAGGACATCTATTCCGATTACCATGAACTCTCTCGAGTGGTGATTCTAGCTGCTTAGGATCAGGCGGCAATGATTCCGCAAGAAGTGTCAAGCGATTTGATACTTCAGAATGTGAACAGGGTGCATAGAAACCTACCAAAGCAATCTGATGATTAATGTTTCATCAAAGGGATAGTGCCATCCAATCTAGCACATCATTTTGATTCAATCTATTAGTACAGGTGGCAAAGTAATGCAATTCAAACTTAAACCAACAAGATAAAGATTTATATGTCTTTATAACATAATACTCGTACTGATCCTTGTTGTACAGCAAGCTTTCTTTCTCATCAAGTTGATCATGTCTACTTTGGGGGGTTAAGTTTATTTCACTTTGATTTATGATGAACGTCCAAATGATAAATTACTTAGGAATATTTTTCAGGAATGAAGCACATCATTAACTCATTTGCAACAGCAGAACAAAAAAATACAGGTAAAGGAGCGGTAAACAGAAATTGCCCAAGCAAAGAACAACAGCACAGATAAATTACCCAGAAAATGAGGAGAAACTGATACCAATTTCTATTATAACCAATTAAGCTTCCAAATAGTTGAATTCTCAATATAGAACCCGGAATGCTCCTACACAGTGTAAGGTTAATCTGTGGAGCATAATTTTCACAGATCCGCAGAGGACTCGACTTAGAAAACAAAAAGATTAGAGAGAGAGAGAGAGCGCTGGTACCGGTGAGAGAGATGGGGGATTGGTCGAGGCCGAGGGAGTCTAGCTTCAGGGAAGAGAGGCGATGCCAGAAACCCTCATCCACCAGGCTCTGAAACGGATCGAATTGAAGGATTCTTCCAGGATCACGGATGGCGGTGTACGAGGAGGAAGACGGCTCCGCCGACGCACGAGACGAAGAAGGCGTCGATGAGGTCTCCGACGCCATCTCCTTTCGTCGTCGGACTGTTCAAGGAGACCACGCCTTCTGAATTCTGATAAATAATAAAGGAGCAATTTCATTTTGCCGTCGATTATTCTATAATTTAAAATATACCATATTTCTCTCTCATAATTTACAAAATTAAATAGTTGTCTTTCTTTCACATTGTTAATAAACTGAAAATATATTTAGCAAATTAGGTTTGAATAATTGAAAGAATGGGGTGACAAAATAAAATTATAATTAAATGTACATTTTGTTTCATTTACTTAACATCTAAGATAACAAAAAAATTATTTATAATTATAATATGATTTAGTAGACTTAGTTAAACACCAAACTATTAAACTATATGCAAGAGAAAAATGAAATAAAAGAACATTTTTAAACATATCAACAGGTGAAAAATATTTTTTAGATTTAAGTTTATTTAAGAAAAGATTAAAATAATGTCTACTGCAATTTGAGAAAAAGAAGGTTAAAAAGTAAAAAGTAAATAAAACAAGGTGAGATTTATGGCTCTTTTCCTATTAGTAAATAAGCTGTTGTATTTAGGAGATACTATCATTTCTGTAAATATTAACGTAGGGAAGATATTTTTTTGTAAATTATAAAAGATAAAATGTGATATTCTAAATCATTAAAAGTAAAATAAAAAAGTAAACGAATTATAGAAATTATTTTCGCTCAAAATCACTGACGGATTTGAAAATTAATGCAATGGGGTTCAATGTGTAGCGTGCTTCCCTATTATATTTTTATTAAAGGGTGTGCCTTTCTTTCACGTCGAAATAGTCCCATTAAATAAGTAATAAAATTGGTTCAAGATTATTCTAGTGTTGACTGTACATAAAGGACAAAAGAGAGAGGTTACATTTATATCCCTGAGAGCGTAGGGAGGTATTGTTTTTGTCCGGATTGAGTTTAACTTTCGAGGAAATTTTAGTATGAGTTTTGATATTTAAATAATATATGAGAAGAAGGTACAGTAAATTAAGGTTGATCGAATATTTAATAATATATGAGAGAAAAATTAAATAGGTTATAAAAAATTGGATATTTAATTAAAAAAGTTCTACCTAAAAGTTTGGAAAGTCAAAGCCCTGAATATGGATAGGCAAGGGAAAATCCAAATAGATTAAAAACGACCGCATGTTAGCAAAAAAAAACTCTAACAACAATTAAGTAAAGAAAAATCTGAGTGAATCAAGGAGGACCGTACTTGGTCATAGGAAGTCCAACGGAAAGTTGGCAAAGAGAAAATCCAAGTGGGTCAAAAGTTGACCGGACACTTAGTGAGGAAGCTCTCACAAGTCACGGTTAACCGGATGTTGAGCAAGAGAACCTTAATCTTAGATTAAGCAAGTTAGGGTTGGACAATCGATTGAGACAAATGATTAGCCCGAAACTAATCAATTAGGCAATTGATTAGGAGGTTCTTACGAGAATACGGAGATGACTCGGATCGATTAAGATGGATTTTTAATCAATTGGGTCAATTGATTAAGTAGTAATTTGTCGCGAAGTGATGGAATTGATTGACGAATTTGATTAAGACTTTTTAATCAATTGTGCTAAAAGATTAAGGTTTTTCGCAAGCAAACAAAGATTTTGGAATAGATTGAGTAATCGATTAAAGCCTTTTGAATCAATTGGGATAGTTTACCAATCGATTAGGGTTTGAAAAATAGTGGCTTTGTAGGTACAAAAACTGTCGAATGATGTGACAATCAATTAGAGAAAAATTAAAGGTGTCAAGTAAACCCTAGAAAAGAGTTTTCATGGTCATTTTGAAGCCACCGATTCTTGCGATGTTGCGGAAGAAGTATTACTGCATTTCTAATTAATCAAGAGTCATTTATAAGCAACAAAAAGATCAAACAAGCAACATTTTCATTGTATGGTATATTATTTTCATTGTATTTGATTGTTTTCGAAAATGAGTGATTTTATAATGGATAAGATCATACAGATCCTTAGATTAATCACCTAAGGACGAGGTGGAGACCATATAAATGTAAATATTAGCGATCATTTAAGTTTTCTACTCTAATAAATTATCATAGAAATAATTAAAACTCGAAGCGTGGAATTCAATTATGTTTGTATTAATTTTTTTTAATTCATTTAGCAAATTTTAATCATCCATAAT
>JBBPFP011122063.1:0-11864 GCA_037974795.1 Kaempferia galanga | reverse complement strand
TATTGACTGACCCATAAAAGTTGGGTGCCCAAACAGATCGGTCAATTCAGATGAATCATCCGTGGTGAGATGGGTCTATCCGTTAAAAACTCATCATATCCTGTTGGATCAACACAGTCCACTATTGACTGGCCCGTAAAAGTTGTGAGCCCAAACGGATCGGTCCATTTAGATCATTGGTGGCAAAAGGCGACTTCACTCGCCCCCGCGGTCCATTTAGATCATGCACCTACACATGAGAGAGAATCTCTCTCTACATTTATTCACAACACGCATGTTTATGAAACAATTTAAATCAACTATGAAGTCTTATAACTTCCAATGTAGAACTAAAGTCCATACATAACGATGTTTCCTTTATACATTTCACTACTTTCCATTCATATTTTTCCAACATTTACTTTGGGTATAACACATTTATGGCCTTATACAACTCTAATGGGATCTAATCCAAATATTGTAGGTTTCTGTAGAGTTCTTCAATCTCACCGTGCCATAAAAATGTTAGATTCACGGCTTCCTAATCCTGCACAGTTTGTTTTCAAAAAATCACATAAGTGGTGATGCTCTGATGAAATCAATAATAAAGTGTTGATGTTTTTAAAAAATTAACACTGATAATTTTTCGACAAAATGAACATCTAGGTAGTTTTGACAAAAAAAAGTAATGATATTTTAACTAAATATTTTATCCAAGGTGGTAATGATTTAATCAAAATAGTATTAAAATATTTTTTAATTTGTTTACTTATTTAATTTATAATTTATAATTTTTTACTTTTTTGTTCTAATTTTATTTTATTTTTTCTCTTTTAATTAGCTATCTAAAAGATAAAATAATATTTTTTTTATTTTACTAGTGATTTTAATTTCAACATTTTTTATTAATTTTCTTTGTATTTTTTATGTTTTAAATTTTTTTATTAAAATTAAAAATTAAAAAATATGGATAAATTTAGGAGATGTAGTTTATTTTTAAATTTTTAACAGAACTCTTTTGTAAAATAATTATATTTTCATTATTATTTTATTCAATTCTAGTTCAATTTAATTCGTTTAAATAAAGAAAAATTAATAATTCAATGGATATTCTACAAAGTAAATACGTCTAGAAATAATAAATTTAAATATTTATTTTAATTTTAACAGCTTAATTTATTTTAGTCATGCGGGTACTATCAAATAAAATATTACAGGGTGAAATGAGTCTATCAATTAAAAACTTGTCTTGTATTAGGACCGACCATTCTGCTAAATTAGAAAATTTTTAATCGAAACTAATCTAAGATATATTAGACAGGATACCCTACGAATTTATTAAAAAATTTATATATAAAAAATATTGAATTTTATAATTTTGATTGTGCCTGAACATAGTAATTTTCCACTTATTTATAAATTTTAAAATTTTTTCTTTTCAATCGGTGGGCCAATCTAGTCACTATTAGTGGCAAAAGGTGACTGTGCTCGCCTTCAGCGTCCTCGCTAATCTGTCAAAGGGCTAACATGGAGGAGGTAAATCACGGATGACTAGATAGGATACCCTATGAACTTATTAAAAAATGTATATATAAAAATATTAAATTTTATGGGTTTGATTGTGCCGAACATAGTAATTTTCTATTTAGTTATAAATTATAAATTTTTTCTTTTCAATGAGTGGACCAATAATCCGTCCTAGCGACCACGAAAGAGATAAATCACGGACGACTACTTGCACTTGGAATAGTGACTAGCGCATGGAGGAGAAATTTACCTCGGCTATGTTGAGATTCGAATAAAGACCTCATTGACAGCAATACTTCATGTGCTAGCCACTAGCCAATCTAATCACCATTGACTGCCCCTAGGAGGATGAATTGGTCCATTTAAATCGTCTCAAATTAAAATTGATAAAATTTTAATTTAATTAATTTATTTTTTAATAAGGTAGCTAATTCGACTGATACAGAAAAATAAATTAAAATTTTAATATATACAAATTCATACTAATACTATCAGAAAATTTAATATATCAAATTTTCGGTATTATATAAATTTTAATATAGTAGTCTGGGTCGGCTCTCAACCTCTCGCAAAACCCTAATAACCGTCGCCTACCTCTCACACGACGCTAGTAAAAAGCCTGATAATCTCCCATGGCAGGGGCATCGGATGAGCAGATTCCCGCCGATCAAGCTTCTGGCGTCGCAAGTCTATTGCCGGATCCTTCTCCATCGGCCTCGCTCCAGTGAGTACCTAACCATTGCATTCGTTTGATTTTCGCCTGATTTGGCATTTGCGTCAATGTTTTCCACTCTCGGCTCATCACGTTTGATTCACCCAGGTTGACGCTAGAGGAACGATTCGCTTTGGTGAGGAGCGTAGGGGAGGAATGCATACAAGAGGAGGAGCTGATGAATCTTCTGGCAAAGAAGCCGATTCCGGTCTGCTACGATGGATTCGAACCATCTGGGAGGATGCACATCGCGCAGGTTCTAGTGTGCTTTTAATTGACATGAGCCACCGAAATATTAGAATCAGTTCTGTCCTGATCGAGTTTTATCAATTTATTTTATATTCTAGAACTAGAGCACCTTTTCATCTTGAACAATATGGTTCTGATGTTGGTTCAGGTTGCACATACAACAACAACTCGTTTAGACTAAGAGAAAGATGGATTCTTATTCCATACCTTTAGTGAAATTATTTGTTTGGAACCAACAAATTTAGGAATTAAAACTCTAGTGATTAAAACATTTTGAACTTAAATATACTAAAAATATAGTTTGGTAGTTTGCATGAGAGAATTATAAAGATAACTTAATGAATATATGGAGAAATTCTGTTCTTTTTTCATTCAAAACACAAGAAATAATGTTTAAATTCTTAAAAATTTATTTCTCTTCAGGTGATTTTATTACTTTCCATTCAAAAATTGTTCATAAACAAAGGCACAGACCTAACTGTATCTATTTCAATAGTTCCTTAATGATGCAGAAATAATAACTTTTTGGAAAACTAAGAGTGTGTAACAACAATTTTTTTATTTACTTTTAAACATACAACTTGCTGGAATAACAAGATGATAAATTTCCTGAACAGGATTTGATTTATATGATTCACAAATTTAAATATGAATAGGGTGTTATGAAGACGATCAGTGTGAATAAGCTGACTTCAGCTGGGTGCACTGTGAAAATCTGGATTGCTGACTGGTTTGCACAGTTGAATAACAAGATGGGCGGCGATCTCAAGAAAATTCAAACAGTTGGTCGATATCTCATTGAAATATGGCAAGCTGTTGGAATGAAGCTCGACAAGGTTGAGTTTTTGTGGTCCTCAGAGGAAATTAACAGTCGAGCACATGAATATTGGCCTCTAGTAATGGATATAGCACGGAGAAATACACTTCACAGGATAATAAGGTCTACTGTAAATGCATGTTTTTCTTTGAGTATCTCTATGTGAGAATTTTTTTTTGGAAATTGATAATAAGGTGATCACTGATTTTGTGTCTTGATATTGTTCAGGTGCAGTCAGATAATGGGACGAAATGAAAAAGATGAATTGACTGCAGCTCAGATTTTGTATCCATGCATGCAATGTGCTGATATATTTTTCCTGAAGGTTATGTCTATTATTGATTGATATTTTTTCCTGTTCTCTTATTTTTATTATAATTTCTATTATCCCTCAGTTCATATTGGCTAAATGAATTTCTTGTTCAATCAAATATTTTGCAGGCTGACATCTGCCAATTAGGCATGGATCAGAGGAAAGTTAATGTACTTGCAAGAGAGTATTGTGATGATATCAAAAGAAAAAATAAGCCCATCATCTTGTCCCATCGTAATAATCTTATGCTTGTTATTATGGAAATCATGTGGATTTCTACCATCATGATATGAATTGATATTGCTTTACTTGCAATACAGATATGCTTCCGGGCTTACAGGAGGGGCAGGAGAAAATGTCAAAAAGTGATCCCACTTCCTCCATTTTCATGGAGGATGAAGAGGTACGCATACTGTGTAAATATTTTAATAGGAATTGTTGGCACCTTTGTTGCTTCTGGAGGGTTGCTTCTTACATATTAGGCTTGAAATGAACACAATGATAAGTTATATCATATGGAGATTTAGTGTCTTGGTCGCTTAAAACAGAGAACTTTTCACTCATAAGATTGAAATGGTTTTTAAAAATTTATATGATTGAAAATAGCATTCCCAAATTTCAATCTCATCAGTCCATTGGTAAAGTGGTATTTGACTGATTTTTTGCTCTCTTTATTTTCTTCTACTAATTTTTTCTGTTATTTTATATCATCACATGAGGCTAAATCTTAATAGAATGTAGTGGGAACATAATATAGTGGTATATTATTAGACTCTACATTCCATTGACATCTAGGCTTGAAATTGGAACTAACATTATAGTGTCATTGATAAGTGACTTTAGATGTTCAACACTATAATAGAACACAGAGAAAAAACAAGCGAGGTTCATTTTTTCTCAATTTACAGTTAATGATCATTATATCTTCCTAATGACCAGTTATCGGTTTAGAGAGTTGTGTATAGCAGCCAAGGTATGCAATACCGAGTCGTGCCAGTCGGCACGAATGGACTTTGCCATTTTGTTTGCTGACCGACTCGAGTCGTGAGGTGGCAATGGCCTTGTGGAGGCCTCTGCGAGGACGGGAGGCTATTTTTTTTATATGTATTTTTTCTTTATTTCCAGTTAATTCCTTTCCTTCCCCTTCACTTTACCCTCTCTTAATTTTTTTCCCTTTTGTAAATACGAGACGGATTAGTCGAAAAATAGGAAAAAAATTAGATTCAATATAAATTCTATCCTTATAAAATATATTACTATAATATAAATTTGCTTTAATTTTAAACTGATAAAAATAAATTTAAACTAATTTAAACTACTTATCCTAAATGGGCTTTTACTTAATAGTAAAAAAATTTATGACAATCAAACATTAATAAAAATGTTTTTAGTTAATATATTTATTTGAAAAATATTGAAAACGTATTGTGACTGCATGATACAGTACTGATCATAAACCGAAACTCTAGCATGGTTTGAAATTTTAAACTTTGATAGCAGCTATATAACTTGTATTGCTGGATGTTCGATTTTTTATAACTTGTATCTAGCAATGTTTGATTTTTTTTTCTTTCTTTTTTCTGTTTACTTGTACTCTTTTCCATCTATATTTTCTCTCTTGTTTTTTTTCACTAATCTCTATTTTGTCTTTTATGTTGATCCTCACTTCTTTTTTGGTTTAGTTGTACTTTTCTCTCTTCTTGACTTATTTTCAATTACTAATCCATTGTTTCCTTCCATTTCCTTTCCTAATTGCTAATGAGTATCATCTTGTACCAGTGCATGCTACATCCATGTCACAAGACAACCGTTGCATACTGGTAACCTGTGGGACAGGCATCAATTGTTTTTTCTTCATTATTATTTTTTCTTGAAATCATCTTGTCTTGAGTCGAGTTTACTGGCTATAGTTTGTATGACAACATCTTGTAGAGTCTAGGGAAATAAGGATAACAATTGCTAGCCAAATTATCTTTATATTGTTTACAATAAATTACAATGCTTAGGTGCAGAAACTGTGGCATCCTTGTTGTTGACTGGCAGTATCCTGTTTGGTGGTATGTAAATGTTGAACACTGAAAATCATTTATTTTAATGGGTTACCAAAGTCAAAGGTACTCCTTTGTGACAATTCCATAAATAAACCTGATCCCTTGCGCTACACAGATGGTTCCAAAGCTAAGTGTCTTTCGATTGTTGTCTGTATGGTGTACAGTTTTATGTACCATGCTCATGGGTTTTATCTGCCTTGGCTACAATTGTTGTGAAACAAATTACTGGATAGAACAGATTGCATAATGAATTCTGTGTGCCATATTCATATATCCAGATATCCCACATGCCATGGCGTGAACTTGCATTTTATCTGATTAGATCAGAGCAAGCTTTGCTGGCATTACTATTTTCCCCATAATTAGAATAATTTTCCATCCCATGACCGATTGAAGGGTGCAGCAGTGAATGCCAGTAGCTGCCTTATAAATGTACCTTTCCCTGCTAACCTTGTGAATGCCTTGTTTGAGGCTGGAAATGACATGCCACTTATAACTGCAAACTGAAGGAGAATTTCATTGCGTTCAAAATGAATAAGGTTGCAAAATATACGATCATCTTAGATACATATACATATACATTATCCCTCCACCAGTATGCTTTCTACAGTAGCAATATAATCAGTCAGTGAAATTTGGCACCAACCAATGCCTCATACCTTTTTAGGCTTCTTAGCATTACCACCGGTGTCTAAAAGCTTAATTTGAAAGTCTACTGCCACAAGGTTGTTTGCTTTGCGTCATTTGACCTATTCAACTTTTGTCCATATCAAGAGAATATAGAAGATATCTTTAAGTAAGTAAAACCTATTTTTTTAAAGGTTGAAGCGCGAAGATAACACATTTTGTCAAGGAATTTTCCCTCCAACAAGTCTGGAAAATAAAGACGTTCATTATGATCCTGATGATCCCTCTGGGATTCTTCATACTGTTAAGCTGCCTTTGCATACAGTCTGTAGGAGTTGATTCACATCAAACTATGTTAGAACTTAGAAGCATAAGAATATGACGTCAAAGTTCAAAGTCCTGGCGAAGCTAAAAAGTTTCTGCCCATTTTGGTTCAGACATTTTAGAGCACAAGATGTTTGAATAATTTAGTGTACTTTATGAAATAGTAATTAAAAAACATGATTTCTAAGTACAATTGAAGCTAAAAGGGTTTCTATGCATTCTTATTCAGAGTTATCATGCGTTAGATATATGGATAATTTATGCTAATTTGTGGAATATCAATATTGTTCTTATCCAAGTCTAAACTTTGGATCTTATACTGTATTAGCTTTTTAAACTTCCGTAAACTTAATCTGTCTTAATTTAGTTCTTCGATTTTATACTGTACTAACTTAATTGCTAACACAACAAAAGATTCACTAATGCAGAAGTGTGGATTGCACTTGGCTCATCTACCAATCCTATATATATATATATATAGGATAAATGTAGAGACTCTAAATCGAAGATATCAATGTGGGATTGGACTCACTGTATCACCCACTTTGTTAACCTAATACTTCTAACACTGTTAAATGGGAGCATAAATATTATTTATTTTCCAGCTTGTTACATAAACTAGAAAAATTCTTATAATCAAAACATAAAGTGGAGGGTCTAGATAAAGATATCACCATGGAACTAAAAACACAATTAAGCAAAGTTCTAGAACCAGTTAGCCGACCGCGCAAGTGACAATTCTTTTGACCTCACTGTTTTAGAGAGAAAGGATAAAGTGAAGTGAAAATGAAGAGAGATCTGAAGAATTAATCTCCTCAGTGAATTTCTCTCTAAAGTGACATCTATAGTAGAACACAATATACTGAAGGAAAATGAAAAATACTTGAGTGCCTTGGACAGAAGATTGATAGCGTAGATTTATCTTTGGTTGGATGTACAAATGAGAAAAAGGATATTTTCTGTGTAGGTATTCAAGTGAGATATTTTGCAAAATTATATGTCAAAATTCTTGTCCATTTCTAACAAAATTATATCATAAAAAATAATGATTCTTGTGCCTTTAAATTTAAAATTGCCTCAATTTGACAAAAGTTGAAACAGAAAAAGTTGAATAAAAAACTAAATGGATACAAATATTTTTAATTCTAAAAGGTAGAACACTAAATATGTACTAATAATGTAATTAATTATTAAGTAAATAATTAATTATAATAAAAAGTTAATTAAAAATTATAATTTATATTCAGTAAATAATTAATTATGTTATTACTAATAATTCAATTAACTACATATTGAAATTGTACTAGGACGGGATGATACAGTATCGAAAAAGCCATCTGTTGGTTGCATCAGTGACCAATATTACTATGCAAGTATGTTAAAGCCAAACAATCCGTAAAGGGAATGTATTATTTATAAGGCTTAAAAACTCTTACACATGCATGTGGGAAGGTTTGTGACTTTTATGTTTGTACCATGCATACTTTGAGCTTGCAAGTAATACTTTCTTTCTGACTAGGCTGAAGTAAATGTGAAGATAAAGAAGGCTTACTGCCCTCCAAAGGTTGTGGAAGGAAATCCATGCCTGGAGTATGTCAAATATATTGTTTTCCCATGGTTTGGTCATTTTGAAGTTGTGCGACAGGAAGAAAATGGGGGAACTAAGTAAGTTTTATCAGACATTATTTAGTTACTGATAATGTCTTATTAAATTGTTATATACAAGTTTGGCATCGGAAGGAAAAATGCACTATTCATCCTGTATCATTGTTATGAAATCATTCCATACTTCAGCATCTTTGTATAATCTTCTGAATGCATCATGTCATGAATCATCATTGAACAACACTATTTAAGGGATTACAATCATGAATTCACAAACATGGACTATAGTTACTCTTACCAAGTAAAGCACTAGGCGTCTTTAAACTAGTATATCTTGCTAGATAGTGCTTGCCTTGTTTTCTGCATCCATTGTGCAGTTCTGAAAATTTGTTGTCTTTGGGGGTCATGCATTTTAGTCTTGTTTCAATCTCTTGATAGTTAATTGCAAAATAAGGGCTCATTAGACCTTTTCTTCAAGGGTGTACAACAACATGGAAGAATTAGTCGGAGACTATGAGAGTGGGGCATTACACCCAGCAGATTTAAAGCCTGCTCTTTCAAAAGCACTTAATGTTATATTACAGGTATTACTTTGATCTTTTGTTCTAATTTATCATGGATGCTAATATTGTTTATGAGTCACTATGAGAGAGAGAAAGAATCAAACTTGTTTGCTCAGTTTATTATTTCATTTGAAGTTTTCTACATAATTCTTTTACTAATAATTGCACAAGTAAAATGAAACTTCTAATCTTATGGTTTGACTTTGATATCGAAAGAGATCGAAGTTAAGCGTTGTCTAGTTACGATCATACCATCACAATGATAATTGGTGCATTTGGTTCATAGGAGTTTGTGTTTTTACTTTCTATCAGATTTCCATAGAAATATAGAACAAGTATTTCTTGGTTTGCTTATAAAAATGAACTTGGAATACTAGTTCCCATGAAAATGTGACTCCTTGATCACAAGGCATAGCAATTCTTAATATGATTCTATTTTTAGAAGAATGTCTATTCTTGCTCTATTGAATCGTCTCTCTCTCTCTGTCTGTGTGTATATATTGGAGCAAAGTTGTTTGGTTGGGCACGGTGGGCCCTGCGAGCTAGTTTGGCTTGACTGGCTTAATGATATGTTGCTTTGCCTTTGCAAGTTGGATGAGCCAAACATTATTTCATGTAGGGATATTTATCGTCATATAGATTATTCTTTGTTTATTACTAATTACATTTCTACAAATTAATTCAAATGAAGAATGTATCTGATTCCATAAACTAAATAGAGAGAGTTGGTATTCTTATTTTATTGTTTTTGTTAACTCCATAATATAAGAATGGTTCTTCCTTATCAATTTATTCCACGAACCAAATGCACCATGAATGAACATGTGTTGGAGACACCATTTCATGGCAGAGTTGTTATCTTCCTGTAGTAGTGCCATGCACTTAATTGACTCTCAGTACATGTTTGTATTGTGTTATTGGAGTTGTATTCAGAGTTTATTATTTAGTGTAGATTTCAATACAGAATCTAGTCAGTCAGTCAGAATTTATCGTCATTGATTTTGTTACCTCAATGGGGGCAGCAACACCTACCACTGCTTGTGTAAGCAGCTTGCTACATAGGGTCCAGTGATGCTGAAGTATTATTTCTTGAATCCAGATTAGTAATTTTTAGAATACTCTTATTTTCAAGTCAGTATTTGAATGACTGAATTCTCAAGAGATAATTTGGTCTCATTCAACTCGAACATTTAGCCCATTCTTCCATTTTTGCAGCCTGTACGCGACCACTTCAAGAATAATAGTCAGGCAAGGGATCTACTAAAAACTGTGAAGGTATGATTGACCGCACACACGCTTAAGTTGAATTTTTATTTCTTTGCATTGCTTGCAACATCATAATGCCCAATGGATTTATCATAATCTTTCATTGTTAACTTGCGCTGATGAGTCCATTGATGTTTCGGGCATGGAAATTGCAGGCTTACAGAGTCACCAGGTGATTACTTCAAAGAGATTGACTGCTGCGTGGATTTATAAATCATGAAAGTCGTGCTCTTTTCACATTTGAGAAAAGTTGATATTTACTGGTCTATTGCTAAAAGTTTATATTTTTATTAATTTAAGCAGAGGCATTTCTTCAGTCAAAACAAATCATCCCCGAGTACTTGTTTTCTACATTTCATGTATCAAGTTTTCTGGAATCTGTAGTAGCATATTATGAATATTAATCTGCTTTAGAGCACTTTATTTTCCTTAGATATGGCACTGCATGGTAGATTGCCGATGAGTTGTGATTAGGCGACTATGATCCACAAGCAGCTATGGTTGAGATTGGTTAAATGCTTATAATAACTAGTTGTGGTTGATTGAGGGCTATGGTTGGACGCAACTGACATTGATGGTTATGATCATGGTATCGACCCAGATGTGGATTGAGATGAATAAAGAGATCGAGAAGCAAAATCTAAACCATTTATCCCATCACTGGACTACCATGAAGAAAAAGTTTATATATTTATGCTCATAATATTTTCATTTATATATGGATGAGCATACCCAATTCAACATAAATTTTTTTCATAAAACTAAAAAAAAAAATAATTGTCAATGTCCTGTATTCTTAAGAAATCTGAGTGCCAAATAATAAAAATTCATATCTAAATGCACTTGTTTAATTATTTGAACTCGAACACAAAATTTGAGTAAATAAGAGAACCAATAATAACCAACTAATTATATATTTTTGTTAAATAATTAATAAAATTGGATTAGTGATAAAATTATAAAACAAATTTAAATATGACAAAATATGAATGAATATGTAAATGAATCTTATAAATAAATTATGAACAGAAAATTGATATAAATAATATTGGATGATGAATCTTTGATCAGTGCTTTTCTTATCTATCGAATAGATAAAATTAATAATTCATTCAATTAAAACCTATTCAAGTATCATATTTAGATATTATATTTTTACAAACTGCCTTCCCATGTAAAGATACAGTTGATTTGAATGCTAATATTCATTGCAACACTATTTTATTTTATTTTTTTTTGAGGCTATTTAAGGGATGATCATGAACAATTATAATTTTGCACCCATTGCTTTTAATGAATTCGCCAAAATACTGATGGAAGATGATGAGTTTTAGATAATTCAAACGGCCCATCCGCACTCGCTGCCGATGTAGTTCATCAGCCCGCATCGCACCATGAAGTGCAACTTAAAAGGAGTCAAACGAAATGAAAATGTCTTACCTGGCAAAGATGAGGCATCATTGAAGAGGAATTGAGTGGTGGTCGGGAAGAAGGGGAGAAGTTCAAGTCTCCATTTAGTGGGCTAATATAAGATTAACAACATACATAATAATTGTCATTAAGGAATTAAATCTTAATTAAGTGATTTAATATTTGGTGCATGAAGGGGTTTAAGCTATATGGACGTGGATTCAATGTGTATATCCGTTAATCCATTTCATTAATATTAATGATCTAGAGTTATGGACTTTGTGCGGATAATCTCTATAAGATGGACTTGATATAAGAAGAGAAGACTTCATTCAATTGGGGCATCTTTGATTTGGCTCTTCTTCTTTGTTGGACTCTTTCCTATTGATGCCAAGATTTGATTTCCGCCTACTTTTATAGA